>VDFB02250295.1:0-40849 GCA_007258455.2 Sequoia sempervirens
TGATCTACTTGCGATTTGAAGCATTTATTGCAGGAGCAATTGGGATGAAAGAAATAAATTCAGACATGTTTAGTAAAATGTGTTCAATAAAAATCATTTGTGTAAGAAGAAGCGTGGAGAGAAAGCTTGAACAAGCTAGAGAAATTTCATCTTGCAAAAATTCTAAATTTGGCTTTGGTAGAAAAGAAAAAGGTAAGTTGTTGCTACTTCATCTGAATTACTTGTGGTATTTTGTATGCAATGGATATGCCTCATCTTATAAAAAAAATAGAGAGACCAAAACTAGAATATAAAATGTACCCTATTGAATCTTTGGAACTTGATCTTTTGGGTGCTTTTTTAGATATTCCTCTTGGTGTCATACCAATTGAAGATGTTAGAGTATACATTCATGGAAAATTGGAAGAATCTGGTTATACAAAAGCCCGCATGTTGTGGATTGAAGAATTAATCAAAAATGGTTTTACCCTAAAACCATAATACAATGTGCTTTCAAAAATGAAATTAGATGTATGGAACAACTTTCCGGACCTTAGTAGTGAAGTAAGATGTATCAGAATGGATCTTAGTAGATTTCATAGTGAATATATATGGCTTGATGAAACACATGTGATATCCAGAGATGTAATTAGGGAAGTTACTGGATTATCATCCTCTGGACCAACTCCTATTTGTAATCTTGATAGAGAAAATGGTTTAAGGAAAACCCGTGTTGGAATCTCTATCCTGGTAGTTTAGTATGCAAGATTAGTTATTTCACAGATGATTCTTGGTGACAATGATGTCTCCACTACCGCAATTGATCTTGCATTAGATATGGTTGAGAGCAGAACTGAATATGATCTTTGTGAGTTGCTCGACAACAACTGATGAAGAATCTGAGAGATATCAACAAGAAGAAAGGTACATTCAGATATGGTACATTACTTTTATGCTTGATTTTCTACTTTATAAAGGAGATTCCTGGATTAGGAGAAGTTAGTTGGGAGAATACCGAACCATTTTCTCATCAAATTAAGGAGCTTATGAGAAACATTGAGGACTTAGATGCACAAGAAGATTCCCTTGGCACATTCTTTGGAAAGTTTCAAAGGAAAATGAATAGAAGAAGGAGAATTCCAAGAGAATTGGTTTCAAAGTATAAGAATGATATAACCTTTTTGGTAAATACTGATAGCTACATCATCAAGGTAGTTGAACTAAGGAATTGATGGATACCTGAGTTTGGTTATGAAATTGAGAAGGATTATGCTATTGGATACATTGAATTGTTGATCAATAGCCCTCAAGATCCTAGTAGAACTAGGTTTGGAACCTACACAGAAGTAGCTAAAGCTCTTGAAGAGTCTAAGCTTGTCCCTAATAAACCAAAGTTTGTCATTGGAAAAAAGAGGAAAGTAGTTGTGGTTCATGCCTTGGTTGCTCAAGTGGACCTAGCTCCAAGAAGACTTAAGCAGTTGGCTAGAAGCAAGACACATTTTCAAGTAGCTCCTAGTGTGGTCCTATAGACATGTAAAATTGACCTAACACCTATTACACGCCCAGACCAACATCAAACAACATCAAATGACATTGAACAACATCCCATATCAACCCATAATGTCTTGAAACATCTCAGAATCAACCCATAATGTCTTAGAACATCTCAGAATCAACATGTAATATCTCAGAACATCTTAGAATCAACCTGTAATGTCTTGGAACATCTTGGAGTCAACCTTTAATGTCTTGGAACATCTCGAAATCAACCTGTAATGTCTCAAAACATCTTGAAACATCTCAGAATCATCCTACAATATCTCAGAACATCTCAGAACATTACACAACATCAAATAGCATCCAAAATCCTAATTTCCTCTATTAATTGAATAATATGACATTATTTGATTAATTCACTTTTTCACCATTTTTAAATAAATTAAATAAATCTCATTTATTTAATGAAGTCCTAAAATCCTAATTCTACTATTAATTGAATAAAACAACATTATTTGATTAATTCACTTTTCATCATTTCAAAAAATTAAATAAATTATATTTATTTAATAAAGTCCTAAATTAATCTGATTTCATCCTGATTAATTAAATGACACCAAATATTTAATTACGTCGCTAAATCACCTTATTCCTCTAAATTAATTGAATTATTAAATCGTAACAATTTAATTATGACACTTTCACTCCAAAATTTGAATAATTAAATCAAACTATTCAAATCAATTATCAAAAATCAAATCAAACTAATACAATTCTATTTGCAAAAGTCAAACTTGATTTGCATGTTCAAATCCAAAAAGGAATTGATTAATCAAATCAATTAATTCATATTCCTCACCCACTTTCTGATTGAGAAAATCATGGGTTGTTGACTGAGCAATCTAATTCGCTAACTCATCTATCTATTTCCTAACTAAACCTTGGTTGATCAATCAATTCCTAACTAATCAATCTAGACCCTAACTAACCAATCTATTCCTCAATCACACAAATTGTGCAATCAACTTTGCACAATCTTCTCAGGTCTAAATCCTCTCAACACCTTTCAACCATTGATCTTGATCCAACATTGTTGAATCATGATCGTCAATTCAAAATCTATTTTTCTATATAACAAACCTCTCTCTTCACAAATAAGGATTGGAGAATCAACATACCTTATGCAACAAAGTGTTGTCACAATCACCATTGATAAAGTTTCAACCTTTTTTCGATCAACATCAAGCTTTTCATGAACTATGGAGGTTTCGCAATGATAAGAACAATCCAACATCAGGTGAATACACTCCACTACAGGATGGTAACACTTTGTTTGTTGCTTGCATTCATTTTGGTAATCATAGATTTCCTAGTTATGTTTTCAACAACTTAGTTTCATTTCGTATGTGTAGGATTAGATCTTAGATTAGTGTTTGATTTTAGGTTAGATTCTTGTTTCAAGCACCTTAAATCTTGTTTAGCATCTGATGATCTTACCCCTCACACATTCTGGCATGCCTGGTGGGACCCTTGTCACATACACTAACGTTTGTTTGAGTTGTTTTTGAAGTTACAGGTCCCAGAAACACACTTGGAGTTTTCACACACTGCTCAGAAAACCTGCACACTTGACTGTCAAGAAAACTAAGTAGTTGTAACAAGAACTGCGCACTTTCCATGGGAACTACGCACTTGCAATAGGATTAGCACTTTTACTCCAAAAACTTCACATTTTCTTTTGATAGTGGTAACATCTGCTCATAGATTTGAGTATTTGTTTCTAATAGGGTGCTTTTGCATCTTTTTTCTGAGCATTTTCTCTAAGAACTAAGCAATTGCTCTAAGAAATAAGTTCATGGATCTTGCACTGTTGTAATGAATTTTTCCACTAATGTTTGCTTTTTTTTGAATGTGTAACAGGTATTAACAAATTTGGATGTGGGATTTACATGACTCTAATTTGATTTTTGTAGGGAAGACAATTGGTCCAAGATTTATAGATCTACAAATATTTTTGTTAACTTAGGAAAAATTTGAATTTGGTGCTTTAAAAATGAACAACACAAATTCACATTTGTTTTTGGTGTTGATAAAAATGAACCAGTTTCAAAGCTTTATTAAATTAGGAACATCTATATTTGGTGCTCTAAAAATGAACACAAACTCACATTTGGTTTTGGTGTTTCTAAAATTGAACAACTTTTGAGATTTCTTAAAATAGGAATATTTTATTTTGGTGTTCTAAAAATAACAAGACAAACTCACTTTTTTTTTGGTGCTATTAAAATTGAACCAATTTTAAGCTTTCTTACATTAGGAACTCTTACTTTGGTTCTCATAAAAAGAACAAAAAAAAATCAATTGTGGGCTCTAAAATGAACAAATTTCATGTTTTCCTAGTTAGGAACTCTAATTTTGGTGTATAAAAAGAACGCAAAATGGTTTCTATTTTGATGACGCATGCTCGATTCACTTTTTGTTGACCAAAGTTAGAAATGGGCCTGATTTCTTAGAAACACTTCAATTTTGGGGCTTAAAAATGAACAAACTATTCTTGTTGTTTTTACACCATTACTATCTTAACTGTTTTATGTCCTGAACACTTCATATTGATGCAAAAATAAAAAGAACAAGTTGTTTATATTATTCACATATTTTTGGGATTGTTACCAATTTTCTGTCCAATTGGTGGAGCTAGCTAAATATTATTTATATCTTAGTGAAATTACAATTATTTGCATTATGCTTAAAGAGTTGTTTGCACATTGTTCATTGTTCATCAAGTGGCAGAGTTGTGCATTAAAATGAGGAAACAGAGTTTCAAAAGTGCTATTCAATGTTTTACAATTGAATGAAGTACATGATTGAGCATATAAACAACAAAGCATTTTAAATGCTTTCATTTATTTCATAAAGTGATTTATATTTACATAGCTTCATTTGATTGCAAGAATCCAAATGATAATACAACATTGCATTGAGATGCATTTTTCTTTTCAAAATGAAAAGCATGAGATTGAAATCAAATATCCACACAAGGTGCGGATGGGACTGTCACAGTGCATCACTAATACCACACTACACTATGGAAGATGCAAAAGAAGAAATCACATAAGTAACAACATAATCATCATTGCCTGACTGGTTGATGGTCGATGCTGAAATGGTGCACCTTTTGTCTTCTCCAAGCTCCGTTGACCTGTAGAAAGGAACATAAAGATGTCAGAGGCTCCAATTATGAAGATACCTATATGAACCATCAACAACAATGCAGTTTGCTACCAATCATACACTGAAACAATCAAGAAAAGTACAGAAGCATGAGCTGAAGGAGAAACATCAATATGATCATGATATATTATTTTTTATGCTAACTTTGTTTGTTTCCTTGTGTAGGTATGGAGAAAGTCACGAAGCTAATTATTATTTGAAGACCAAGCATGTGGAGAAAAATGGGCTCCCACAAGGGTAGAGCTCGGCATGCTACCCTTATTCATTGCAAGTGGGCCAAGATAGAGATCGTATCATCATATTCATCAAGGAAAGAAATGATATACAACTAAACGAGTGAAGAAAAATGATTCATTAAGCTATTAAACCAACTATGCATTCATAACAATTAGGTAAATGCTTTCTGAAAGCTACAGGTGAACAGCGAGTTTAATCCGTTCAATCACTTAACTGAGTACATTCATCTCGAACATTGTTATATGGTTCGTGTTCTTTTGCTACAGTGTTATTTGTTCATCATGATCATATGTCATGCAAGGATCCATTCACCAGTGTTCTTTCTCGCAATAGAGGATAGTGAACAGGCATACATAATGCCTCAATGAAGAGATTTGTTTCAATTTTTATCTTAGAGGAGAGTAGATTCATAGAACAGTTTATTAAGTGGAGCATAAAAATGCATGAAGAGTGCCAAGTTGAAGCCCAAGAGTATGAAAGGATAGGAATTGCATTCAAATGGTAAATGAACAGTCAGTACCAGTTTGGCTGATAATACAAATACACCATTAGGAATTACAATGTGAAATGATTGTTCCAGAATGACAAGGAAACGACAAAGCATAACAGAAGGTGTTTCTGAAGTGTTAGCTGGCTGAAACAATTAAGGAAATGTAGTCCATAGAGCTGCAGTATTTTAATAAAAATCTTTGCATAAAACCAAAACAGAGTTCAGATACTAACTAATCTACAGACTCAGTCAAGAAGAATTATGTGTGCAAGAAGGAAACAGCATGGAGCTGACAGTAAAAAAAATACAAACAAAAGATACATTTCCAAAATTTCATGAACCTGTGGAGGGTGTTCAACAGTAGTGTATTTAGAGGTACTTTTCTTCACAAAGAGACAAATACAGAAATATGCAAATGACTCAACGAGATGTAATCGAAGTGAAGATATAAGAAGGTTTTTAACAAACTTTTAGTTTTGTCATATTGTGGTATACCTATGTAATGGAATGGCACAGATTTCTCTAAGTTTCTAAATGCCCGTATGATGAAAATTGAAGAATTCGAATGCTAAAAGAAGCCCAGATTTTACACAATTATCGAAATGTACAGACTTTTCATATCACAAGTGAACTCATATGGTGGAGTTTAAACAAATACAAAAATACAAAGAAGTAAATCTTCATGGGTCGAGCTAGTTTTCACATGAATATCAAGACAAACAGATTTAATACAATTTCCAGCTTACCCATGAAGGGTTTTCAGTAGTAAGGAGAAGGAATATGTGTTTCTCATAATGCACAATATTTCTATGGACAGGTTGTAACACAACAAAAGATGCACCAAGAAATAAATATGCCTCAGAATTCCAAGAGCTCATATAAAGAAGATTGAGAAAGCAGAATGCCATGGTGAGTTTGGCCCAACTTAAAATAGCAATATAAATTTGTGTTTATTCTTTCAAGTATACCCACATTGGGGTTTCAAATTAAGTATACAAATTTTCATCATTTCCAGCTTACCCATATGGGTATTTTATCAGAACAACAAGATAAATGTTTTATCATATATACAAGATACCCATATGAGGATTTTATATGAAATAACAAGAATACAGATGGAAATCATAATGGTCAGGCTCCGTGAGAGAAAGTCCCAAAATAAGATTGATTTCTTCAGAATAACAAATACCCATATCTAGTTTTGTTTTGGAGAGTACAAAAATGTGAATTTCCTTTGGTGGGTCAAGCTTTAGAATAAAGAATATCAGTTTGCATTCAATTCTCATGACACCCATGAAAGAGTTTGTTCGAAATGTGAAGGAAGAAAGAAATTCCCGATTTGGGTCAAGCCCAAAAGCTTTAAATATGCTTTTTCAGAGATACATATGGTGCGGCTTGTGCATGGCCATAAAATCATAAGTGAAAGAGAATTTTTTGAGCTTTCTGAAGAGAGAAATATATGCTTAGAGTGCAATTTACCAGTTCAAGCCTGTAGGAGATCATATATAGCTGTGGCCAAAGCTTTATAAAGTCTCAAAGCCCCAAGGAAAACATCCAGTGTGAGCTCGTGTAGGATGGCCAATGGAGACAAAGAGCACATAAATAACAAAATAATAAGCATAGGAAGTAAAGAGCCATCACATAAACTAATATATAGTCGCGGCCAGAAGACCAGAAAGCCCAAGAGGTAAAGCCATAAAGGCTATAAACAAGAAGCTTACCTTATGTGCAGAGAAGAAGAGAGACCCTCGAGCAAGCTTTCTCATGGAGTTCCAAACAAAGCCTGAGTTCATACAAGCAGCCAAGGAAAAGTATAGTCACAGGAAATGTAAAAGAAATCAGAGACCAAGCATGAACAGGCTGTGGCTTTAATGGCCTTTCTTGCTCTTTGAATGAAGCAAAAAAGCCACAGTAGTATACAAATCAAGCTTACCCAGTCAAAGATTCGACTATCTGAAGACAAGAGTGAATATTTTTAAGCATGTGAGCTAAGGACTGAGCTCAATCATGGCATCGCTATCCTTTCAGGCAGAGCTCAATCTCTTCAAAATGATGATTGCAGAATGAAATCATTTTTAGGGTTTGACTTCTTTTAGTCTCATTCCCTAATTCGAGCTACGTCGAACATTATGATTACCTTTGAATATTCATGTTTGACATAGCATGTGGAGACATTTGAAATTAGGGTTATTTTTGCATTATGAAATCAAAATATGAAGCTTAATGTTTTGAAGGGCCGAAATTTCATATTCCTAAGTCAGCTGTGTTTAAAGTCTTTAGGGTTTGAGATTTTATTTTGACACTCACCCTTGTGCCTTAGAGAAAATTGGAGACTTGAATATCCTAATTTTATTGATTTTGTGAGAAATCAATGAGAGCTGCAAGGTAATATCACTCATGACTTAGGGATTTTTATTTTAAATTGATTTTAGAGAAATCAATTAAGGATATTGATGAGAGAACAATATTGCCTTGATATTTTTATGATTTTTTTTTAGAAAAATCAAGCATTGTATTGGTGAAATAAGGATGTAATTCTTTTTTGCAAAAGATTGAGCAATCTTTAATTGCAAAGTAAAACAAATTGTAAAATCTGCAATGATGTAAAGCTGAGTCATAAAGCAATCCTTATAAATTGTTTTATGATTTCTTGCTATTTTTAGCAGATTGATATTGACTTTTTCCTCTTGGTCGAGTTTGAGTTTCATCTTGGAGAGATAAGGTGTTTTCTGGCTTTTAAAGCAGTTTTAGCCTATTTTTAGAGGCTTTTCAATATGATCATAAAGCGTTAACCTTTTTCTACTTTATGCAATCTTTGGGACGATTTGAGGCTTTCCTTGAGCTTCTTTGTGAGCTCGGATTAGGGTTTCTTGAGAGGTATATTTTTGAAGAGACTTAGTCTTCTTTTTTCTTCCTAGTTCAGAATACAATTTCTTGCTCTTAGCATTCTTGAGCTTGTAAACTTAGTTGTACTCAGTTCAGATAGACACTCTTTTAGTTTCAATAAACCAGCAGAGTTCTTTTCATTTTTTGGTCTCAATCTGGTAACAATAGTTTGATGTATTTGTTTTTTCAAGTTTGAAGCCTTAAATGTCCCCCTTTTATGAGTTTTTTGCACATAATTTCATGTTTTTAGGTTGTATGATGTATTCAATGCCTTTGAATCTTCATATACATTACTGATGAAATCATGTACCAATGAGATTGTGAGAACTATTGTAATAGAGAAATTGTTGTGAGTGGCAAAATCTGATTTTTTTAGAAATAACAAGTTAATCACCAGTTAGTTTTAAGTTTTGATTTCAGTCCATCCTTCTAACTCTGTGAAAATACTTAAAATAATATTCATCATTCGGAGAATTGACTCACTCTAGAATTCCTTCTTCGTTCGAGATCACCCCTTCGAAGAAGGTTCCATGCTTGATGGATTGTTGAATCTTGTATTGGTGCAAATCTAATTGACAATAGGGATAACACTACTGAGATTGACTTTCATTCACGTTAATTTTCTATGAAGTGTATGTCGTGTATTCATTGATTGGAAAGCTAAATGTTTGTCTTCTCCCCTTGCACCTTTTGGTGATCTTGGGTGAGTGAAAATATTTTGAGCTTCTCACCTTTCTTTTCAAGCATACCTTTTTAGAGGGCCTATCTACTTGAGGAAACTTTCGCATCGGAGAACTTATAGGTGACCCAAGTGGTACTTTCATTTTGGACCACTATATAAATCTTTTGTGAGTGTGAGAAAAGTTCATCACTCACCAGGTGTGGATGTCCTATACCAACGTATTCTCCCTTAGTATCCTTTTGATGCATAAAAACCCATAAGGTCTGGGAGTGTTCTTAATTAAACAAAACACCACATGTATAGGTGCCTGAAAATAACATCCCTAGAACATGACTAAGAGCCAATTGTTTTAGAAGCCACCCTATTATCCAAAACATTCTTTGAAAGTGGTGCATCAAAATTTACTTCTGAGAAGTTACTTGCCAATTCTTACTACAGGCCCACGCCATAAGTCGCATGTAAAATCATATCTTCAGAGCGTGAGGTAGGCCCACCTAAAAGGATGGTTTCTCTCCACTAGGGTTGTAATTGCTTGTTGATGTTAGACTTTCCCAAAGTACATTTCAAAACAATATGGACATCAAAATTTTGTGTTTGATTTAAAGAGAAAGAAACACATCAAAACAAACAGTGAACATGATGGTCAAACCACAAACCCTTTGAATTGGTGTACACTTTTGAGAAAAGCCCCTTATTTATATTCCTTGGAGGATTTCCTTCAAGGTTTCCAGATATTTAGGCTTTTGTTCCAAGTTACATTAAATCAAAGTAAACATTAGGGAACTATGGCTTGGGTGTTGTGATTTCACAACTTAAGCTATAGATATTCAGGTCACAAAAAGTCCATGTTTTTGTAGTCATTCCAGTGTTGTTCTATCATTTTCCATACTCCAAAACATAGAGGAAACAAAACACATGGAGACAATTTTTCACAAAACCTGAGCAATTGCATCAATTCAAGTGCAATTGCCACAATTTCTAAGCAGTAGCCAAAATTTCAGTCCATTCGTTTGTTGACCCAGAAAATCCACTGACAAAAATCAATTACTTGTGACAGAAAATGAGCACTTGTTGTAGGATCCGTGTAGTTTCTTTATTTCCTTTCATTTTCTTTTGAGAAAACAATGCACTTACTATTAAGATCCTTGTATTTACCAAATAGAAGCTCACTTTTTCCTAAACAGTCCTAGCATTTGATAGAAACACACCAAGGTTAAAATCATCATTCTAGCTCACAGTCTTGAATATCTTGCTGACACTTGGGGAAAACAAACCAAGATCATAGGGTCATGGTTCAAACAAAACAAGTGGAAAACTAGATAAAGTCTCACATCCATTATTCCCATCCTATTTATTGAAATCAAAATCGACGGAAACCATTAGGGTCATTCCTTCACTCGAGACATCTACTTAATGTCACTTGAGTTTCTTGGGACTCCTGGAAATAGTACAAATGACTTTCCCTCAACATATCCTCTAGAAAGGAAGTGGAATATTGACTAGTAGTTCTTCAGCGTTTTGATTTCCAAAAATAACCATTCAAATAACACTCAAACCGAGATGTGGAAACTATAGCAACCATCAAACACCATGACCTGTATGATCATCGGCGACCTGTCCAATTCAACAACCCCGAGACCTTATACTTTTCAATATTTCAACCCAAATACTTTATACATTGAAGGTGCCCAAACTAACATATATAAGCAGTTTAGGAACCTTCATATTTGAAAGAAAAACACCTACCAATTTCTCCTTCGCATCGACCATCTTAGACAGGAAGAAGTAGGCATAGCGGTAAGAAAGACCCATGTTACCACCACCTGCATGGCAATAAATATCCTCTTTCCTCCATGATCTCACGCAAAGTCAGGATCCCTAAAGTAAAGTCTACAGGTCATCATTTCTGACTTAGACATCTTAGTATGAAAGCTCTCAAGAAACACCTTTGGGAACTTCACGAAACTAGAACTCAGTTGGTCCACAACTTCTACAGATGTGCTTCAAGGCACAATCCAAACTTGTATTCCTTCTACTACTATCAGAATCCAGGTCCTCTCCAATAGTTCCAATATCTCACATAAATCATGATCTTGAACTCCCCTAAATGATCTATCACACAATCAAAATCCATAGGGAAATATCTACATGTCGCCATCTCAGATGTAGGAATCATAATTCCAAGTTTAGTAGGAAGTGGGTCATAGTACTTTACCACAATTGAAATCTCTTGTTAAGAAACTATTACACTCGAGCTAGGAGGAACCAAATAGGTTTACATACCCACATCTATCCTCTCATTTAGAAAAACATTGGATCTTTAGGATTTGAGTCAACTAGAGAGTTCAAACATTACACAACTCTCCCACAGGGGACCCAAGTTGTTTTTGACAACCACAAGATCACAGCACATAAAGAGAATGGAAGCAAGCAAGAACAACACTAGCATCCTGCTAGACAATACCATGAACAGTAAGTATTGTAATTGGGTCATCACAATAATGGGTTTTGTCAAACTTGACATTAAATCAACATTTTTAGGAAAACTTCCTTTCTGACATATAGTAGGTAAACTATTAGGAATTTGAAATGATGCTCAAACTAGTGATTTGTAAAGTTTTTACATGGATTTTAAATGTATTTATTTTAAAAAAATTGAGAATTAATTGTAATTTATTTGTATCTCCTTTGATAACTAGTTTTTAATATTAAAACAACATTTTTTAAAAGTAGTATGTACTTGACTCACATAATTTTTTTTCTACAAAGGATAAAATTAAATGATTCTTTTGAATTTAGATTTATGACACAGTATCCTAGTGCTTTCATTTTGTTTCACATAGCATTTCTTGAATATTTTTCTTTTATTTAAGTTTTGAAGTCAAAACATTTATATTTTAGACATAGGTGCATTTCGGCTCGCATAAATTTTTTGGTATGTATTGAAATTCAATTTTTCTTTTTTTTGTTGGAACAAGGACATCAATATCTAGAGCATATATATTTTTCAAAAAAATTCCTCAAATTTACTATTTTTCCACAATGATTTTTCATCAAACTTGATGTTCGGTGAAAAACCTATGTACAATAAAACTAAAAAATAAAATTTAAAATAAAAAACAAAGACATAATGGTTATAGTTATTTAAATGCGTTTCGATCACTATAATCATCCAACTTGGTTTATCAAGTTGACTCCATTTGCACCTCCTTCCCAAGCTTCAATAGTAAAAAAAAAAAGCATAAATTTTGAAATGGTGGAGGGGAAGGTGAAAAAAGGGGGTTCATTTGAACCCCCCTTATATGGTGCAAAAGGGGTTCATTAGAAGGGAGAGGGGTTCATTAGAAGGGGAGGGGGAAGGGTCATTAGAAGGGGGTGGTTCATTCAAACCCCCTTCATTAGAAGGGGTAAAATATTTTAAATTTTTTGATGGGAATTTCTAATTTTTCTTCATTTGAAAAATTGTAACCCACTATTGTGAGTTTACCTATGAGTAACAACCTTGAGACACCCCAGAAGAGAACCATGTATAGAGACACCTTCAGTGAGGAAGATCTAAACTGAAAACAAAAGGAGGTAGAACAAAAAAACCAAGACCCTAACAAATTAATTGTAGAGGAGGTGGATACAAATGAAGAGATAAATGAGGAGGAAATATTTGAACATTCTAACAACCCCAAGGTTCTCAAACTAATGGACAAGTTGTTGAGAAAGGACCCAAACTCCTATTTCTTCAAGTTAGCACAAAGTGGTGCTA
Source organism: Sequoia sempervirens (assembly GCA_007258455.2). Classification (NCBI taxonomy): domain Eukaryota; kingdom Viridiplantae; phylum Streptophyta; class Pinopsida; order Cupressales; family Cupressaceae; genus Sequoia; species Sequoia sempervirens. The sequence continues at coordinate 12,760 of VDFB02250295.1, forward strand.
AATTACCAGTGGACTTCAATGTAGAGGCTCTCAAGGATCCCAATCTTATTCCCTTAGGGGATAACTCAGTGGTGAGATAAATAACTAAACCTATAGAGATGCCAAACATGCCAGTGTTCTCACAAAACAATGGTCAACCTAAAGAGAGCTCCTTGTTCAAAAAACCAACTCAGATTGAACAAGAAGCAGTAGTGCAACTATATCATAGAGGTCCATCCCCGTATGAACCACAAAAAAACAATCCACCTCCTAGAAAATATATACCTCAAAACACTTCAAGTTTTGAACCTTCCCAAAACAATCTATACTATCAACAGGGTGGAACGCAAGACCCTTCCCAGAATAATATATACTATCAACAGGGTAGAACACAAGGTCCCCCTTTGAACAATCAATACTATCAACAAGGTGAAACACAAGAACCTTCCAAGAACAATCAATACTATCAACAGGGCAGAACACAGGGTCCCCCTCTAAACAATTAGTACCATCAACAAGGTGGACCATAGGGTCCCCTTCCTAACCAACAATACCAATAGCAAGGTGTTCCATAGAGCACCCTTCTTCAGTTGTCCCATCAACAAGGTGTCCCGCCAACACATCAATAGGGTAACCTTCATTTTAGTCCTTCTTAGCAACAAGGTGTGCCATAGAATACCCTTCTTTAGTCATCCCATCAACAAGGTGTCCCGCTAATGAATCAACAGGGTAACCTTCATTTTAGTCTATCCTAGCAGCAAGGTGTGACATGGAGCAACCTTCCTCAGTCATCCCATCAACAAGGTGTCCCGCTAATGCATCAATAAGTTAACCTTTAGTTTAATCATTCCTAATAGCAAGGTAGGCCACAAGGCACTCCACCTAGTTCATCCTATCAACAAGGTGTCACACTAATGCATCAACAGGGTAGACTTCAGTACACTTCATCTCAATAACAAGGAGCTAACCCTCCTTACACCCAACAAGGACCTAACCCACTCTATGTACAGAACAGTTACCAAGGTCTCATACCATCACAATACCTGATATATGATCAAAACATGATGGGAAAACAAGGTTATTATACGTAGAACTCACAAACGAATGTGTCAAAAATGGACATATAAATAAAAATAGAGGCTGTCACACATGTAGTAGGAATGCAAGTTGGAAAACAAAAGAAAACCTATACCATCTAATAAATCTTCCCATTCCCATTTGATCAATCTATCACTACAATACCCTTTCCCAAGAATTTTGAAATACCCAAATTTGATAACAAATATAAAGGGAGAGGGGACCCAGTAGAGCATATATGTGATTTCTTCATATCATGTGTGGAAGTATGACACAATGACTCATACCTCATGAGGCTATTCCCACGCAACCTTACAGGCCATGTTATGGAGTGGTTCACTCATTTGACATCGGCAGTCAAAACCTTCAATGAACATTCTAACAAATTCATAAGTCACTTCTCCTTCAACATCGAACAAGATGTCACCATCATAAGCTTATCCAAAATCAAATAGAATCAAGGAGAGTCCTTTACCTCCTACCTTCAATGATGGAGATAAAAGGATAGTAGATGTAAGTAGCCCATTCCTGACAAAGAGTTGGTGGACATATTCATTACTAACGTCTTACCTAAGATCAACTATCAACTCACAATGTTATGTCCAATAGAATTTGAGGAAACCATCGAGAAGGGATTAAATATTGAGAGAGATCTCATTGTTAGGGGGGCCCTCAAGATGAATATCTCAAAAGATAATCCCTCCAATTCAAACGAAAAACCTAAAGTTTGGGCTAAGAACAAAAATGTTATAAATGATGGAGTAGTTGACGCAAGAGCACTATGGAATTCACTGAACACACCTCAAAACAAACCACAGGTAGCACAAACAAGCTATGGTCCCAACAACACACAAAGCAACCAAATAACCTATCTAAAGAATAATCAAGTTGTAAACCAACAGACAAATTAGGGAGGACAACAAAATTAGTATGACCAACCAAGGAGACAATTCACAATACTAGGAGAATCTATTGGAACATTCATGTGTAAGATCATATAATAGAACCTCTTCAAGCCTAATGATTTCCCAAATTATGAGGAGCCTAACTTTAAAACGCTGTGGTACAACAAAAATGACTTGTGTGAATTTCACAAGATCAACGGATACACTACGAACAATTGCATGAGACTCAAGCACCTCATCCAAGACTTGATAGAAAAAGGGGAGGTAGATATTGAACATCATCCTAGGAATAAGGATTTGAAAATATACATCAACCCAATCCCAAACCACTAGAAAAGGAATGACAAAGGAAAAGACCAAGGTTACCATAATGCCAACTATACCTATGGGGACATGGTTTTAGGAACTCTATCCCAAGCTGATGACAATAGGGAAAATGTAGTAACTATACGAGGGGGAGACAACAATTGTAATGCAACTACTTGTCAAAGGAGAGTTACAATACAAGGAGCTCCTCTGAAACCCACAATAAATTCATCAACACTAGTACAAAAATAACAATATGATGAAATAAACTACTAAAAATTGCATATAAATGACTAATTTTGGTCACATGACCGGTAGTAGTTTATTCTTGGGTCATTATAACTTAGCGACCAAATTTATGACTAAACTATTTTAGTCATTTATCTAGTCATTGATTTAGTCATTGATTTGGTCATTGATTTAGTCGTTAATTTAGTCATTGATTGTTGTTAACTGGTCATTTATTTAGTCATGGTAGTGATTTATTTAGTCATTAATTTAGTCTTTGATTGTTGTTAACTAGTCATTTATTTAGTCATGGTAGTCATTTATTTAGTCATATATTTGGTCATTACTTTAATCATATTTAATCACATATTTAGTCATTAATTTAGTCATATATTTAGTCATATATTTTGGTCATTATTTTAGTCATGGTAGTCATATATTGGTATTGTAGTCATATGTTTCAATTCATACGTGATGTGTATTTGGTCATTGTATTTCATTTATTTTAGTCATAGTAGTCATTTGTTTAGTCTTGGTTTAGTCATTTGTTTGGTGAATCAATGATTTGAATATAAATCAAATCTAACTTAATTAATTCTCACAAATTTATGCATATAAACTTCAAATATCATAGATATTCAATTTTTTTTTTGTATTGGATTAACATGAAAAAAAATACAATCAACAAACAACTTTATGCATATAAAGCTCAAATATCATAGATATTCAAATGTTTTTTTTGTGTTGCATAAAAAAAAAAGAATATACAAACAGCAAACAACTGCATAACCAAAGGAATTACAAACAACATACAACTGCATAAACAAAGATCCAAGAAATACATCCTTCAATGCACTCTTGGTTGCCATGGAAGACAAATCCAAGATATGATACAAATGCTATAAACATTGAAAGGAGAAAAGACATGAAAATATATAGCAAATGTAGTTATATTATTTGTGGTGCATATATTGCCCAATTCAAAGTAGCCTTTCCCTCCCATTCCAATTGGACAACCCTTGAGAGAAGATTGGAAGGATTCAAATGAGAAGTATGGAAACTTCCTATCTAGAAATCTCATTGGTCATAGTCGGATGAAAGTAAAGAGTGCATGTTCACCTCTCCAATTTGACAAGCTGCAACCTGAAAATAAGATTTCAACGAAGGTTTTAGAATATGTTTATTAAAATGAAAATACAATTATTAAAATGAAAATACAGCCAAGATCTAATAATGAGCACATTTAGATTTTTACAATATGGCATCCTTTACCTGTTTCTGTGAGATTTCCCATTACATATGCTTAAATCGTTAATGATGTAAAAAAAGAAATGAATTTACTTCTATGCCACTTCACATTAGAAACACTTCATAGAAACTCGAAACCCTTAGAAATCAAATACTGAGGAATGATCATCAGTTGTTAACAACCTTTTCCACAATCTTTCTGCAGTAGTTTACCCCTCACTTCCTTCCCCATGTTTATGCCACTTTACCTATCGAGAAGTCATGTCATCAAAAGTTATGTATGCTTTGGGGCTTGAGACCAATAATGGTGATGGAATGGATTTCAGTCTTAGATCGAAGTACAACTACAAAATAAAGCCTTATCCATTCTTAGGACTATCTTAGAGATGCATAGACCCCTACTTCAAGCTTGAAAACTCTCTCTCAATATTCCCTACATCCTCTCGACTTGGCAAATTTCTTCTAGGAATCCATCGACTCCTCATGGGTCACTTCTTTTATATGCTATAAAAGGCTATGAATGATCCATTTCATGAAAAATGACCAATTGAAGGATCTTTGAAACAGATTGCAGTTGCAAAAAAAGATAATAAGGCGCATACCAGGAGGTTCAAGACAAATGAAGGAGGTGTAGAGGAATCTACACCCAAATTGATTGACTTAGGGCCTACATCAGATATTAACTAGGAAGATCAATCTGAGCATTCAAACAATGTATGTTCTATCAAATATAACGAAATAAAACATGTGAGCCAGAAAGAGCAGATCCATATGTTGTAGAAGCCATAGCTTGCTTTCAGAAATAGAGTGAAAAATCATAAGCAAATAAAAAATAATTCTTGAAATAAAAGTAGAAGTAAATAATTTGGTTTGGTTTGTCAAAATTGAAATTTATGTTTCCATATAAATGTCATAAATAAATAGTTCTAAAGTAAAATAAAATAACTCTGAAGTAAAATAGCTAGAAACTAATATTCTCAGTGTCTTCTAGAAAGATATATTTAAGATATCTATAATGTTTATTAATATTAATAGTATGTTTCTTATTAAATATAAATTATTTGACGGGTAAATGGCTATCAAATTTAAGTTAAGGGAATTTTATTTAGATTTACACGATCATGACATGAGACTCCTTGATGCCAGTATAGAATGCCTCTCAGCGTAATAAGAGTGGGAAACTTGTTTAGGCTGCTAGGATTAAGGTCATCGTTCATTAGACCCCCTTTTCTAGACTCTATCAGTTTCTCGTCAAAATATTAAGATTAAAAATTAAAGATATTGATGCAAAGAATGCAAATGAAATAATACAAAGAAATTGGTGCTTGAAAGTATTGAATCAAGACACACAAATCAAGCAAAAGAGAAAAAAAACTACAAAGAAAAAATGAGAAGGTAAGATGCACCAATAGATGAGTTTACCTCAAGATCATTTTGAAGTTGCGTTCTTGTAAGCATTAGTCTCTATTTTGCATTCTGAGAAATAGCCATTAACTTTTTCTTCCTATAAATGCTTCTGTCTTTGAGAACATGTGCTTCATCCATTACCACACAGCTCCATCTCCACCACTTCAACACTTTGCGATCATCTTTTTGTTGCTCATTGTTTGACAAACACCAAAAATCATAAGCAAATCTGAATTTTTAGCTAACCAAATTGCATGACAGGATAGCTACACAATAAACTACAATTGTGAAAATGTGTAGTGATGACTTAAACTATACCAACTAACCTGTGCCTTTCAAAAAGTGTATAGCACAACCACATGAGAATATGTTATCAATGTTGAATACGAGTTCTTGATTTGATAGTGAAAGAACAATGTTTGAAGTGTGTAGTTTGTGGATGTAAATGATATTTTTGTTGTGTGAAGTTTTATTAATGAAAAATAGAAATGAATTTTTTTAATGGGATAATAAAATGCATGAAACTATTTTATTATAGAAGACATCTAGATTACCAAGTGAGCCAAAAGACACATCTCAAGATTTATTCCAAAGAAGGTAATCACCTGCCTCAGTATGCAAAAACTTAGAGAAGTCATAACTTTTGACTTGAAAGTCTGTTTTAACTGAAATATATAACTATTTATCCAATTTAAAATAGATTTCATATAATTAAAACCAATAAACACTATGCTACTTAAATAATTTTTTCACTTAACATCTTTCATCACACTACCTATTAGCCAAATCTTCAATCTAAAACTATGTTGTACAAGCGTCACATGTGTGCCTGGTTCTTGTAGCATTTTAAATCAAGTGGGAATTGCTTAGGAGAGAAGAAGCACTCTACTTTTAATTGGAAAAGATCAATCTGTTCTTAACAAAATACAGAGATGAGATTAGTGATAAGCATCCATACAAGAGACGAATACTGCTTAGAGTGAGGAAAAATTCAATTATAGGATTAAAATTAGACATCTGATATATAATATGATGTATTTAAGAAAACACTAACACAAGATAAAACACATCCCCAAATGTCCTGAAAAACCATAAAAAAATAATTTTGTTCCCTGCACATCATACTTTGTCATGATAAAATTGAAATCTTGTGGGCGTTGCTCTCACAGCTGTCGAACAACCTTCACTTCTGCTACTGCCCCCCTGGGTAGCATTCTGGTTGGACTTAGCTGCACCTTGTTGTTAGGTAGCTTGGGTGGATTGTCCCCATCTCCATGTCACTTTGTATGTCTTTTTAATGATATGGATGGGTCTCTCTAAATGAAAGGGAAATTTTCATGTTTGTTTTTTTATTATTTTTATGGAGGATTTTATAGAACCAATTGTATAATGCTTTCTAAGAAGCAGAACATGTTATTAATGAGTTAAAGGGGTTCTATAATGAATGGTTCATAAGGCACAACAACACTTGTTGAATGTTTTGCAAATGGAGTTGCAAGCAAAGTGGGCTTAACCTTGGGAGAAATTTTGTGGTTAAGTGTGCTTGGAGCAGTACTAGGATGGATGATCTCCCAAGAAGGCCCAGTGCTTCACCTTTGTAAGCATCACCTAGTGCAATGAGTGCTAAGTGGACCATTCATTAGCGTGAGAGATGGGTTCTTGTGAACCACTATTCATGAAACATGGATCAATGAGTTTGACTCATAAAAACTACATGGTTGAATATTGATAACAATATCACAATATTATTTTATTGTTGATATTTTGTGGATGATGGCAAAGATCTGCGAGATAGAAGATTGAATAACCCTAGTGGACAAAACTCCTCAACACTGGAATTGCCATTATCGCTTAATTGTAATGGTTTCTTTTAATTTCTATTGAACTGATAACTTGACAGTTGTTTGTCTAATAGAAGCAAATTCTCATTCTTATGTGTAACTGTTTATAAATTTTAAAACCCTGTGAGATTTTATAAAATTGACTTGGAAATGTAATTTTGTAGGGCCCCTCTTTTCACTTTTTATATGATCTTTTCCTCAAAAATCATCGTGGAGTAGTTGTAAAGATTTGGTCCAGTCCACCCCTCCACATGCCAGCACCTGTAAAGGTATTTTTTACTCCATTCCAGATGCCAATCAGAGGCTGAACCCAACTTTCTTATTGGGACTCTAATAATTTATCTTTGTACTTTGTGAAGCAGGTAAAGGGTGAGGTGTTTTTTCTCTATGATTTCTATTGAAGCTATCTCCCATGCCTGTACCCTAAGTGTGCTATAGACATCAATTATCACCTGGACAAGGTTCAAAAACCTTAAAAAAAGGGATTAGTTGATACCCAAAAAAGGATTAGTTGATACCCACTAATGCATCCCTATAACCTTGTTTATTCATTAGCCTTTATCACCTTAATAAAAATGTCTTAGGAGTCTTCAAGTATAAGCATAAGCCAAGCATTATATAATCAGCACTGAGGCACTACCTTCAGAAGTAGAATTCAGATCAAACTATTTGTGCTTTATGTGGGTATAGTTAATTCAAGGTGTGTGAGCAACGATGACCATGGAGAACAACAGAGCAGCTACTGGACTCAAGTTTTGCTATGCATTTCTCTCAATGTTGTTTTTGAATTTGCTGCAGAGTGAAGGTGCAACATTGCAGGGGCTAGCATCTTCACCAATAGTGATGTAGGAGGAGCAGCATGGGATGATGTCCCAAGAAATGCCATCAGAGCCTCTCCAAAATCTATGAAATTTTTTAGCCCTGATATTCCTTCTCCACCTCAGCTTTCTTCCCACCCACATCAGCTCTATGTTGCAAGAAGTGACTCATCAGGGGCACTGGATGGCATTAAAAGTCATGGGAATGGTATTAGTCAAGGTGCTAAAGCAGGCATTGGGCTATCTATTCTATTTGGTGTTGTTTTTTAAGGTGGAGGATTGTATGTCTATGCCACTAGAAGGTCTAATATCAAGAGAGCCAATAAAATACTCCCAAATCCTTGATTGGGATTCAGACTTTTTGATTGATTTTTTTTCCATAGAACATAGTTAGAGTGCTAATATAATTCCTGATTGGGATTCAGAAGATTACATGACATTTAATTCCTAATTGAATAGTTTTATATCAGAAGATTATAGGGCATTTATTAAAGTGCTAATATATCAGAAGATTACACAGCCTACCCATACAAAAAGAGAAACAATATAGTGTGAAATACATATCATCTCTAGTTCTAATCGCACAGCTTACACTAAAAAAATAGGAACATAATGTGAAAAGAGCTCTGAGACTAACAAAAGTAAATCAGATGCTAATTTGCAATGAAAATGTTTTATCCATCCATATACACATATTCTCATACACTTAGCCTTACCTTATCCTCACACATGCATACTTTTATACATTCGTCTATGCACCTACCTCCATATAAGTGTTAACTATTTGGATTTGGTTGTTAACACACTTTGGAAAATTCTTGTAGTTGTAAACTTGTTTCCTTCTTTTGCAAAATTTAAATTAAAAATTTGGCTAATTAGCCCCATCATTTTTCGACTCTAAGCCAACTAAGTACTTGTTTGATGCAATTTGCTAGTATCAAAGACATTTAATTGCATTTATTTCACATCCATCATCTATCAAGATTTCTCTCTCATCTTAAAGCATTGAAGAACTAATTAGTAGTGATGCACTTCAATTTGATGCCCTAAAAGATGTAACAAATCTCCATACTAGGTCCCTTGCCAATTATTTTTTAATATCTGTACACATTTCTAGGGATTGACCTGGGAGAACTTATTTTCTTATGATGACATGACATCTCATTCAAGGTAATTTTAAAGGTTGTCAAACACTTTGATTAACTATAGTAGTAGTGCAAATAGAGAGATCTATGAGGCAAGTAGAAGAGCATAATTCTATTGTGTGCAGGGATGAATTTGAAATCAAAGGACTTTAATCCATGACTACAAACTTGTTCTAAACTTACAAAATTGTCTTCTAATAGAGCACAAATTTGATGCAAATTCCAATATGCTTGAATAATGTTGGGGAGCACTTCTGAAGCTAAAACTGCCGAGAATGTGCAGGAAACTTGTAAAATTGATTCAGGCAATGTATCCTGAAATGAAAACACCACTAAAATGTTGTGTGGTTGGAATTCGGTAGCACATTTCAGAGCCATAAAAAATTATTAAGTGGAATGAAAATTTGGAAAATGCATAGAAATTTTGAGTATCTTTTTATTGTGTTAAATGCTAGGAAATAGTTTCAACAAAATACTTGCAAAATAGATCTTGTATCCTTTGCACTATGTCTGTGAGGAGGGTTGCTATTAAAAGTTGTATTTCAAGTCTTTTAAGAAATAGGCCCTCTTAAGGTTTATGTTTTTTAAAATGTTGGATCACGTGACCAAATGTTGGTCATATAAGCTATCATCAAATGTTTTAACATAGTTTCTTAAATTTTGTTATTGCATATAAAACCTTTGATTCACATAAGGGGAACAAGGAGAAAAGGAAAAAATTGTCTTGGAAAAACATTTGAAATGTTTGCGCAGGAAGTAGGTTTGCAATTAGCTGTGTATCAGTTCTTGTGAGCACTTCATTTCCCACTGCTATACCTATGATTCTTGTAGCTGGAAAATACACTTGGATGTTTTCCCTTACCCATTGAGTGGCATGATCAAGAGTGGTCATGCTGGAAAGATATTCATTTCCCATGCCAATGACTAATTCTATACCAGAATTTGCAAATGCCTTGAGAACAGTAGCATTTACACCGTATAGTTGTCTCAATGTTAATGTTTTGCTTAGGTCTGCTGATATATGGAGCGTTGGTTGTATTGTAATTGAAATGGCAACAAGAAAAGCTCCATGGAGCCAACAATTTCAAGAGGTGGCAGTCAAAACTTTTCCTCTTACAATGGATGTGTTCTTTTTATTTGATCATATTTGATGTAATATATAATGGAAGGCATGATTGGACCAAATATTTCAACTATTGATTTTTTATTTGAAACACGTTCAACTTCTACTATCTATGTATTGCTTGATGAGAACTTTCCACTTTTTAATATATGTATATATTATTTGTGTCTTCTTTTTATATTTTCAAAAATTGTGTATTCACTTAAAAGCCTTATCACAATTGAAATGACTGAACATGGATTGATTTACCTTGATATCTCTATGCATGATACCATTCTTCTGAAGGTATTCCAGACCCTGCAGTAGCTGTTTTGTGTACATTCTAATGACCTAATCAATAAATTAAAGGACTGTTAGATCATGAGTGTGCTATATTTTCTAAGGAATAAAATAACTATCAAAAAATAATTCTCACCGGCTCTGTGAAAGAGGAAAATTTTCCAAGTAGAGAAGAAATAGATGCACCAAGAACGAACTCCAAAAGGATATTCAAAGCTTGCTCTTCTCGAGCAGTTCCTAGATATTGCTGAGGAAAAAAGGCAGTGATACAAATAGTGTTCAAAAAATAAGTATAGATTCAAGGAAAAACAAAAAATATATTCAAATTTTAGGAAATGCATTCTTGGTGGATCATTATATTTCTAAGTTTGAACTGCTTTCTAGGACTTTTAAAAAGCACTATCCCTCTACAAATATATATTGCTACTTCTGAGGGCCTTGCACATTAACTAATTAAAGCATGCTTTGTACTTCATGGAAAATAAAGACTTCAATTGAATCCTCCCACACATTTTTCCCTCATTCTGTGTAACTTCTCAATTTTAGTTTCCCTTGTAATAGCAAATAACAAACAATAATAGAAAACTCAGTAAAAAGGTTAACTCTCAATAATCCATGTGAAAAGTAATGACTACAGCAATCCATGATAAAAACATATTAGAAATCCAGAAAAACCCAATTACATGCAAAATAAAATATTTCACCATATTAGAAATCCAGAAAAACCCAATTACATGCAAAATCAAATGGTCAAGAAAAACTGAATCCTTTTAAAAAATATATATCCAATTAAAGCATTCGCTCAACAAGCAATGCAAAGCAACTCACAGTTCTGGCAAGCGTCTAAAACAAGACAGTCTAGGCTCTTCAAATCTATCAAGACAGTCACCGCGTCATCGTCAACGATCCAGGGCCCGGCTAAGTCCAAAACCCTAGTGGAGGGCATATATGATCTTATACTCTTCAGAACCAGCCATCATAGACATCACTCCCTGTTCCAAGAAAATAGTGAAGGGAAAAATTGAAGTGAATGCAATATCCATGTTTATATATGTAGGTATAATATGTTAAAAAAGATGAACATGTCTGGCCAAAAAAGAGCATGAGAATGTCTAGAAAATCATGGGATTGCATTGATGTGGCAATTTGTAGAAGATTTTGAAGCAGAATAATCTCAAGACTAGAAAGGAAATAGATAAGAAATGGAGAGAATAGCCACCATATTTTCCTCCAAGTTTCCTTAAACTATACACCTAAGAATAAAATGCCAAAAGACTGGCTTAAAAAATCCCTAACTAATTAAAGAGGCCATGATGCTTCATCCTACAAAATTAATTAATCTACTCTATAATACAAGGGCCAAGGACCAAGATACTAAGACAATGATTATTTATTCCCTAGCAAACTGCAATCACAGAATCCCAATTAGCATTCTCCAAGAATTAGTTATGGCATACACAACAAATGCATCATACCAAATTTGAAATTAGAGTGTGCCTTATAGAAACAACATGTCAAGAAGGTAGAAACCATTTAACACAATATCACAAACTGAAGAGAAAAAAAAATAATTGAATAAACACAATGTAGTAAATCATTAAGGCCATGAAGGAGATAGTCACATATGTGATAGATGCAAATGGCATTGAAATCTTGATTATTATAGGTCTGACCTCCTCCATATTTTAGAGAAAAGTTCTAAATAACATTAGACAACCAAAATAATTAAGGTCATCTGTATTCGTCCAGAAATACGATCCTGCCAATTTTCACTCTTACACATTTTAATCTAATGTGAACACACCAATCACAAACAACAAACAAAAACAAATCTATGCATTTCTAGACCCGAATTAGTTAAGGTGATAGAACTTCCATAAAAATCTTCTCTTACCAGAATCTAACAAAGTTCAAGCATAAATGATAAATTAAGATAACCAACATAAAGGATGTTTGGCACAGACATGAATGCTGAATAAATTATGATTTGAAAAGGAAACTTAAACAATTGCAAGTATAAGTAGGATATTAATTATTTTCAATCACATTTAAAATCTCAACATATTTCTTTGCAAAACACCAGAAAAAGGTAAATTTTTATCTTAATTTAATAATTTATCTACCAACACAAAGTAGTCCTCTTATGGAAAGAATCGGATCAAAACATATGTATAAATTAGATTCTAGATGAAAGTATATGATGTAGTGATAGTTGGAGTTGCATTCTGAAAGATTTTTAAAAAAATCACTTCACGACCAACGAGAGTCAATAATACTGTTCCAAACCCTCCAGCAAAAATCAACTTTTGAATAGGAAAGCCCACATTCTCAAAGAACAAGGCTACTCCCACCACACAAACTGCAGTAATTAGAGAATTTATAATAAATTCAAATCCAAGCTACAAAAGCAAAGCAAATTATGAAGAAACTAAGTAACATTTTTTGGCAACATAAAATTGAAGAAATCTCTATATTCAAATTACTGATATAAAAAATTCAAAGTCATGAATGAGGTGTACGATAGAATAATAAAACAAATGACAAAAATATACATTGCTTGTGTCCTAGGGGTTCTGGCGCTCCATCACAAATTTATATACATGCTGAATCAGGCTGCACCAAATTAAATGGAAATATTTGATTATTTAAGAGATTCTAGAAACATTATACCATAGAGTAATTCACTAACTTACCTAGATGTAGGCTATGAAAATGTGAATATGGTACCAATTTATAACTTACCTAGATATACAACATACAAATGCCACAATAGTTGAGAGTGACCTAACAATGTCTAAGAGTGGTTGCTTGATAGCTTGGCTTGTTTCATACGAAACCTCAACAGGATCAAATGCCCTATTCAGAAATCCATTACTCTAATATAAATCACATTTCACTCACTCAAAAAATACTTCCCCTCCAAACCTAAGCATTATAAATTCAACTAAAGCATCAGATAAATTGCTCGCAATCTAATCCAAGCCCAATATTACAGCAATGCTTTGTTAGATCTTCAATGTTGTTACCTGCAGAGCAGTATTACACCTGTCCATAGCAGGATTGGCTGCAAATAGGATGTCATGAAGTAATAAGTGTTGCTTTTCTTCCAATTTTGAGAACTCCGCTACACAAGTTCATGTTATTATAGCCTCATTTCAACTTAAAAGGGTATTAAAGGATATGGAAAGAATTACCAAAAGATGGGGGAAAAATCTCTTTTTCAGCTCTAGTAACAAATTTCTGAACAAAATTATTATGTGGTGTGAACAGGAATGCAACACAGAATATTTAACAATATCTATCAAATATATCAATGTCAATTAAGGTTTGAGAACAGACACGAAATACAACATGATGAATCAGCTGCAGAAATGGGCCAAGACCCCATGCAGCAAATACCATGAGTCCAACTGCAGGAGCACATCATAGTATAAGAGGGCTCTGCTGCAAAGGATTGTGTGCCTTGCAACACTAAGTAAACTTGTCAAGTAAGCATTATTACTTATTTTTCATTAAAATAATGATAACATACTTAAGAAAAGATCATCGAGACACATCTCAACAATGTGACAATAATTCGTGAATCTTGGTTAAGGCAGATAACATGAGATAAAAATAATTCTATTCAAAGAAATATCTTGGCCAAAATTAACATAAAAAAGGATAGGCTAGAGCTCCAAAATATGCAATTGTAAAGAGAGCAAGCAAATATAGAATCTCAAATATGAAATATGCCTTCCATTCACAAGTAAACTATCATGTAACAAATATGCCTCTTCAGCTCTAACCACATTCCTACTCAAGCAATTATGTTTCCATACAACCTAACACTTGAACTAACAATATCAATAAAATTATAGTATAGACACCCTTTGAAGAAAAACATGTCATTAAATAATATAGCAATTATGTTTCCATACAACCTAAGTCTTGAAGCAATGATATCAATACAAAAATTGTACGGGCACCCTTCTAAGAACAATATGCCATCAAATAATACTACATATAAACAATGTCCTCTAAACACAATCTTTCGCTTGCAAATATTGCTACATAAACAAAACCCCAAATAGTTCCAAAATAAAATATTGTGAGAGATACCACATCGTATTGTTGTGCTTGACAATATTACCAGTAGTGTTTGTTAGGCACAAGATTTACACTAGTACTGCACTTATTCTACCAAAAGCATCAAGAAGCTTAATAAATTAAGGTAAAGAGAAACATGTAATAAAAAAATCCCAAAAGCAAACTAGAAATTCAATTATAGCTCTAACATTGGAATTTTTTTCCAGATTGACAAAGGAAAAATAACAATTATACAAAATAAGGAAAAGAGGAAGAAAGATGAAAGATCCACTTTGTTAACAATCAAGGAACACATTAACCTCCCAATGACTATTCTTCATCCCAAACATAATGCCAATTTATTTCCCATCTAGTCCTTAAGCACAGTTACCAAGGCATTTGGGTACATGATTGAGGATGGTGCCAAATACACCTTTTTTCAAAAGGATACAACAGTATGGACATTTGCCTAAATACTTCGTAATTTCAAAATTTATGAAAATTACAAGATCCATAAATGGTAGCATTTTTTTAATGTTTTGTTCTGTTACACAAATTCCTTTTCTTTTTTGGAGCAGAAAACATCTTGGGAGATTTCAGGAGACATTTTGGCATGTCTCATGCCATCCCTACCCCTATCTCATGTATCTGAGATGCATTCATGGTAGGGGTACGTTATGTTTCCCTGTTTCTATCCCCTAAAGTGAATAGAAGAATATATTGTGTCCCCAATATCGTACCCTGTTGACTGAATTAGTTAACAAATAAAGAATATATCTCTGACCATGTGATGTTCAAGATGTTGCTTCTATTATTATTTCATAGTGTAATTATTATTACAGTTTGTTATATGATGATAATATACCATGATTACCTCCATGTCTGTAGGAACTATCAAGGGTACTACTGAGAAGGATATCATAGAAGAGGAGGTTTCAACTTCAAGCAGCAACAAGGCAGAGAAATTTCACACCACATAATGTTTTTGTTTGCATCTTGCATATTGTGATTGTGTGTTGGAGGGTACTAAGATTTCCTGATGTACATGCATGTTGCAATTCTTGATATGCATAAATTGGCAAGACACATTTTATGGGCACATGTAAGTGTTAAGGTACATCTAACTTTGTTGTAAAATTTGATAGGTTATAGGAATCTTAAGGTCATAGGTAGGAAGAGAATCAAAACCACATATATTTGACTTGGCATTTATGTCTTAAGTTTAAAATATTGTGATAAGCATGGAAGAGTTTGACATGCCAAGAGGAAATAAAGTGAAATTATAGTTGCATGGAAACTACGTAGTTAGTGGGTTTATGGGTAGAGCAGTATTAAAATTGAAACACGTGTATTTTGTTTTAATTTAGTAATATGTTAGTTGTCATAGAAAGCATATGCCAGGGAATGATTAGTGTTTCAAAACAGTTTGACCATGGATATTAAGGAAATGATGAACTAGGCCATTGCATGCAACCGTGGATAAGTGAATGAATGGAAAAGAATAAGTGGTAATTTGAGGTTCAACATGCACAAGCATTGTGATTAGCCTAATATTTCATTTTCTCTCGAGTGCATGAAGGTCTAGTCATGCAGGAACCAAAAACCAATGATTTGTCTTGAATGCATAAAAGAACTAAAGATTTTGAAAGAAAGTATATTGTTGGACTACCACATCATTTTCAGGTTTTAATTGTTAGGACTGACTTTGGATTGTAGGGACAATAACATCTTTCAAATTTAGGGTTTAGTTTCTTAATGGATTTGAAATTTTTTTAAAGGACTTTGTATGCAATCTCATTTACCTCACTAACAATTGTGGTCGCATGGTTTCAAGTCTTTAACTCTCAGCATAAAGAGGGGAAACTGCAAGTGTTTGTTTGAATGCATCTTGTTGCACTACAACTAGATTGAACCGTAACAAACTTCCTTGGCAACAGTAACATAACACAAATAAATTACACCTCTTATAGACTTTTTGTAGTCCAAATGGCTTGTGAAATTTGAATACAAGAGATCAGGCCTGGTTCAAATTCTAGGCAACCGTGGCAGAATGAATAATGTTCATAGTTGGAATCTGAGCCAATAACCAAGCAAGCCAATGCATTCATTACAGCTTGTGTCAAAAATGAAGATTTTTGTGACTTTTTGGTTACAATGTTGTCTTATAATGGCTGCAAAGTTGCAAATAACTATTTCACTTAAATTCTAGGGCATATTCATAACTGCATTTAACAAGAAGAGCAATATGTGTACTAAAGAACCTCTGAAGTCAAGTTTTATAGGTATTCAAACATTTTGTTGTTTTGCAGCAAGGTTTCTCCACTGAAAGGAGACCTTATCATTAGGAATAATTCCCACCATTTAAATTAGATCTATAATCAATAAATAATAATTGCTAAAGAAAGGGAAGAGTGCAAATTGCTTACCTTTAATATTGATGGAGACAAAGAGCTAGGTCCCCTAGAGGAGAAAAATGCAATTTGTGGAGCAAGTGTCTTCTTGATAGCTATTTCTGAGGTGGCTAGTCTCAGAATAGGAGATCTGCAGAGTATCTCAAGGCATTCTTAGTCGAAGTACTTTTTAAAAAAATTGCAGTTGTAAATGCAGGGTGACTGCTAGCTTATTTCCTTTGTAGAAATTACCAATTGATTACCTTGATGTCTGTATGTAGGAAAGAATACTAGTGCCCACTTTGAAATCAACTTGTACACATGGAATAAGGGGGGAAGAAACTATAGTCTTGGTTCATATCTGAGCATAGATCGCTCCAATTCCTTTTGCATTGTAGACATTAAGTGCTGCAACACTACTTGGCTTTTGAGTTCTAGTTTGGAAACATAGAACAAACTTACCTCTTGCTAAAGTAGCATTAAGAGAGTCTGCCTCACAAGTCCTGTAGATTTATTACTTCCTGTGAGAACTAATATTTCATTCAAGGTGCAAGCTACTTTAGATAGTGAATATATTTAACATCAAAGCAATAAACTGTAGAGGCGATACCTAGCTTTGGAGGCAGCAGCATCCCTAGAAGCAATGTCTTCTGCATAAACAAGACTATAGGACTTCCCCATATGCTTTTCAGCATACAATGCTTGGCCCTGTATGAGAAAATATTCCTTGTAGTAATGGCATTAAATTTTAACATACTAAATCAATTAATACTAAATCAGAAATGATTCAACTATAGCTAGCTTCTTACACAACTTGGTAAAAGGAAAAGAATGGATGTTTACCCTTGAATGTTTGCTTGTTTCCAAGAGTGAATGCAGTAGGGAAACTTCTGTCAATTGTGCTGGCTGCTACTGTGATCAGCCAGGGAGCTGTGTTTGTAACTGTATCCGAGTAAGGTCCAAAGTTTCTAGCTGAGCAAACCACAACAATTCCTTTTTCTAGAGCATGAAATAACCCAATAGCTATGGGATCATCGAAATAAGCATCAAGTGGAGGTGGTGATCCAAGAGACACAGAGATTACATCCACACCATAATGAATTGCATCATCAAATGCAGCAAGTATGTTAGCTGAACTACAATCACCAGTAGCCCAGCATACCTTGTATGTTGCAATGCGAGCTCCAGCGGCACCCCCCCTTGCAGATCCTGGAGCAAGCCCGAGAAAGTTCACATTATCTACAAAATTACCTGTTGTTGTTGAAGAAGTATGAGTTCCATGACCTAATGCATCACGGGGTGACAAAAACTCTCTTACACTGCTCCTATTTAATGGCCCAAATTCAGCCTCGTATACTTTAATGTACCAGTGTGCACCAATGATCTTCCTGAACCATAAGCTTTAGTCAATAATGGTTGTATTAGGACAGAAATTTGACATCTTAGAAGAAGAGAGGAATAAACTGTTACATGATAAATCAAGAGTTCTGGGTAAAATCCAAAATCAGGCGCTTTCACTTCTCTGTTTTGGCAGGCATTCAAAATAAGGTAAGGTTTTAGAGTATGTTTATTAAAATGAAAATTATGGCCATTTTAGCAGGCTATGCGACTCACTTCTCCATTTTGGCGGGCATTGAAAATAAGGTCTTAAGGAAGGTTTTAGAGTACATGTTTTTTAAAATAAAAATTATGGCCATTTTAATAATGAGCACATTTTGACATGTTATATATATATATATATATTACTAGCAATTGCACCTTGGTGTGCAATAGGTACGTCGAAGAGGTATGAAAGGTCAATTAGAGAAAATTTTGGTGTACTTTTTTAGACATATGTGTAGTACATGAGGTCAATTTGTAGGTCATTTAGCAAATGATGTTTATGTAACAAAGGTCTTAATTAGAATTCACTCAATAAATATATATTTTAAATATAATTTTTCATTAGACAAAATTATATATTTGTAATAGTAAATTTATTACAGGAGTTCAGTTTATTTTTTCTCTATCTCTATATCTTATCTATATCTTTGTCTCCATTTTATGTATAAGGGTTCAATTAGGGTTAGGTTTTATTATAAACCTTGGGGTTAGGGTTATAGTTGGGGTTGAAATAGGAGTACAATCAAAGTTACAACTCAATTAGGGTTATGATCCAACTACGGTTTCAACTCAATTAGGGTTACGATACAATTAGGGTTAGGGGTCAATTAGGACTTTAGTTATGGCTTAATTAGGGTTAGGTATATATTTCAATTAGGGTTACTATTAGGGTAGGGTTAGGGTTAGGGTTGAATTAGGTTTAGGATTAAATTAGGGTTAAGGTTACAAT
The DNA here is from genome assembly GCA_007258455.2 of Sequoia sempervirens. NCBI lineage: Eukaryota > Viridiplantae > Streptophyta > Pinopsida > Cupressales > Cupressaceae > Sequoia > Sequoia sempervirens. The sequence goes on from VDFB02250295.1 coordinate 31,906, forward strand.
TCAATTAGGGTTACTATTCACTTAAGGTTACAATTAGGGTTAATTAGGTTTTGGGTTACTGTTCTACAATTAAGCTTGTGCTCCGGGTTATAATTGGGTTTCATATAAGGTTATGATCAAGATATTATGATTGGAGTGCAATTAGGGGTTAATTAATATTAGGGTTACGTTACAATTAGGGTTTAATTAAGATTGAATTATGGTTATGACTAGGATTCAATTATTCTTATCATGATTAGGGTTAGAAAAGGGTTAATGTTCAATTAGATTTTATTATGATAAATGTTAGAATTCAATTAGGGTTAGGGTTCAAATAGGATTAGACATGAATTAAAGTCACAATTAGAATTTGAGTTCAATTAGGGTTAGAGATAGGATTAGATTTAGGGTTCAATTAGGGTTAGCATTCAATCAAGGTTTAATTAGGGTTAGAGTGCAATTTGGGTTAGGATTTAATTAGGGTTAGCATATTACATTAGCATTATGCAATTAGGGTTAGAATTAGGATAAAGCTTAGGGTTAAAGTTCAATTGGGGTTATGATTAGGGTTACGTTTAATCTTAAGATTAAAATTCAATTAGGGTAGGGTTTAATTAGGGTTCTAGGATAAATCTTGGGGTTAGCATTAGGGTTAAAGTTAATTAGGTTTAGGGTTCTAAAATAAATCTCAGAGTTAGCATTAGGGTTAAGGGTCAATTATGGTTTGGGTTTAGTTAGGGTTAGGGTTCAAATAGGATTATACTTAGGGTTTAATCAGGGTTAGGTATATAGTTCAATTAGGTTTACTATTAGGGTTAGGGTACAATTTGGGTTAGGGGTAGGGTTAGGTCGGTTAGGGTTGAATTAGGTTTATGATTAATTAATTAGGGTTAAGGTTACAATTCAATTAGGGTTAGTGCTCACTTAAGGTTACAATTAGTGTTAGATTTAGGGTTTCTTCAATTAGGGTTAGGGTTTTGTTAGGGTTAGGGTTAGATTTTAAGTAGGGTTAGGGTTAGGATATAACTAAGGTCCAATTTGGATTAGGGCTTAATAGTAATTCCAACCCTACCCTTAACACTAACCAAAGCCTTATTCCTAACCTGAAACCTATTATAATTATAATCCAAACCCTAACCCTAACCATAATTCCACCCCTAACCCTAACATAATTCTCACACTAAAATGAAAATTATGGCCAAGATTTTAATAATGAGCACATTTATTTAGTTATTTATTTAGTCATTTTATTTATACTGATATTAGTCATTTATTTAGTTATTTTTATTAATTTTGATATTATTATCATTTAGTTTATTTGAATGAAATTAGTCATTTATAAATGACCAAATTAGTCATTTATTTTCCAAATACTACTAGTAGTTGTCACGTGACTAAAATTTTTAGTCATGTGACTAAAAGTCTCATGGTATAGTCATTTATTTGCCAAATTCTAGTAGTGCAATGACTACAACATTGTGGAGCAATTGAAGAAAACCCCCGCTTTAATCTTGATCCTAGAGTTACTAAAACTATCACCAACACATAGGGAAATACTTGAAAATGAATTGGAAGCATCAGTACTTAACGACCTCAATCCTAGTTAGTTCCAAGCCATGTTTGGAAATATCACATTAAGTAATCATTTAATATTTTCAAAGAAAGATCTACCCCAAAGGACATTCCACAACCAAGCCCTCTACATAGAGGTCAATGTTCATAAAACCATAGTCAAACGAGTATTGATAGATAATGGTGCAGCTTTAAACATTTTTACCTTAATTTTTTTCAAATAGCCAGGGTATTCTAATGGCATGATAGAAAAAGGAAAAACTATCACCATAAGGGCCTATGATGACCTTGAAAGAAATTCTGAAGGAACAGTTAGGCTACCTGTACAGATAGGACCGGTCCTCATGGAAACAACATGCCAAGTGCTCAATCTAGGATTGTTGTATAACCTTCTCCTTGGATTCCCTTGGATCCATGCATTACAAGAGGTACCATCCATCTTTCACTAGTGCCTAAAATTTCCCCATGAAGGAAACGAGGTAACCCTATATGCTGACCCTGATCCTTTCCACTTTTGTGCAAAGCTAGAGGAAAAATATGACAAAATCCAATGTATTCCTAGCAATGATACAACCTTCCACTCTTTCTCATATATTATCCTTCCATGATACCATCCACTTCAACCAAGAACACACCAAGTGAGAAACCAACAACGAAATCTAAGATTTAAGTACTTGACAAGGGAAATGGAAACTATCATTTTAGCCAAGAATTTTGCATTGGTATGCCTCCACCAACACCCAAAATATATGGAGGGTTGAAAGAGATCAAACATGCTCAAAAGGTACAAATGATAGCTAAACCCACGATTTTCACCAAGTGGGGGGACATGCAGGACAAAGAAGTCTTCCGAGAGGATTTTTCATCTATGATCTACAAAGAAGACACAAAGGATCCAGAAAAGCAAAAAAATATTGATCCTAACAGTAGAAGATATTGAATGGAAAAACACATGGGATATCAAGGAACCGATGGCCTGGGGCTGCACAAACAAGGCCGATGGATGCCTATAATAGCGAAACAAAGACAAAAGAATATGGGACTAGGTTATAAGCCAAAAGAATTGGTTACTCCAAAGACCAAACGAACCTCTTATAAGAAAAAGGAAACTTCAATTAACATTGAGGCACTGGATATCTACCATATAATAGACAAGGACTTACCTATAGAAGACCTATTTGACAAATTTCACATTGATAGGCTACCTCTCCAAGCCATCAAGACCATTCCCAACATCTACTATCATTCCAAAAATGATTCTAATGAATATGAGTGGGATTCCCCTACTTCCAACAATGATGAATTAGATACCCAGTAGGAGAAAGACACCAAAGCCATATTAACCCTTTCACCCACCTCCATAAGATTTGCAGACCAAAATGATAACCTCCCACTCTGCTACGTGCAACTCATAGATTGGGATCAACAACAACATACACCTATTCTGGATCAATTCCAGAATGATGAGGCAATTGTGGAGTTCATGGGACTTCAAATAGATATACCAATAGGTGATCACAAAGCAAGGTTCATCATGGAGCTCAAATAGGAGGCATACTAGTGGAGTGTATTCACCTGATGTTGGATTGTTCTTATCACCGCGAAGCCTCCATAGTTCGTGAAAATATTGATGAATGATTTCTTTTTGTAGATTGAATTTTTTTTGAAGCTCTATCAATGGTGATCGTGACAACACTTTGTTACATAAGGTATGTTGATTCTTTGATCCTTATTTGTGAAGAGAGAGGTTTGTTATATAAAAAAAGAGATTTTGAATCGACGATTAGGATTCAACAATTTTGAATCAAGATCAATGGTTTAAAGGTGTTGAAAGGATTTAGACATGAGAATATTGTTGAAAGTTGATTGCACAATTTGTGTGATTGAGGAATAGATTGGCTAGTCAGGGTTTAGATTGATCAGTCAGGGTTTAGTTAGGAAATAGATGCCTGAGTTAGCAAATTAGATGGTTGAGTTAGAAAATTAGATTGCTCAGTTAGCAACCCATGATTTTTCTCAATCAGAAAGTGGGTGAGGAATATGAATTGATTGATTTAATTAATGAATTCCTTCTTGGAGTTGAACGTTCAAATCAAGTTTGACCTTTGCAAATAGAATTACATTAGTTTGATTTTATTTTTGATAATTGATTTGAATAGTTTGATTTAATTATTCAAATTTTGGAGGGAAAGTGTCATAATTAAATTATTTTGATTTAATAATTTAATTAATTTAGAGAAATAAGGTGATTTAGTGACATAATTAAATAGTTGGTGTCATTTAATTAATCAAGATGAAATAAGATTAATTTAGGACTTTATTAAATAAATATAATTTATTTAATTTGTCAAAATGGTGAAATTTGAATTAATAAAATAATGTTGTTTTATTCAATTAATAGTAGAATTAGGGTTTTTAGGACTTCATTAAATAAATGAGATTTATTTAATTTATCAAAAAATGGTGAAAAAGTGAATTAATCAAATAATGTCGTATTATTCAATTAATAGAGGAAATTAGGGTTTTGGATGTTGTTTGATGTTGTGTAATGTTGTGTGATGTTCTAAGATATTGCGAGATCATTCTGAGATGTTTCAGGGCATTGTAGGATGATTCTAAGATGTTTCGAGATGTTTCAAGACATTATGGGTTGATTCTGAGATGTTTTAAGACATTATAGGTTGATTCTAAAATGTTCCAAGACATTACAAGTTGATTCCAAGATGTTCCAAGACATTACAGGTTGATTCCAAGATGTTCCAAGACATTATGGGTTGATTCTGAGATGTTCCAAGACATTATAGGTTGATATGGGATGTTGTTCAATGTCGTTCAATGTTGTTCAATGTTGTTCAATATTGTTCAATGTCGTTTGATGTTGTTTGATGTTGTTTAGGGTGTGTAATAGGTGTTAGGTCAATTTTACATGTCTACAGGTCTCTAGTTCTTTATGTTCTGTTGAAGAAAGCTCAAATGTATTAACTGATAGATTCAATGAATTAAAGAGAAAAGCAGTAAGTGACATGGTCCCTTGGGTGGAAGATAAAATTTTGTTGGAAATTGTAGACAAGTGCAAGTCTACTCATAGCTTGGCACTTGAGAAACTAAAGGTTATTCAAAATTGTGAGGAAGAGATTAAGAATTTATTCATATTTTTTTGGTCTTGGCCTGATGCAATTCAAAGGCTCAAGGATGTTGAGAGCACAATTAAAACCCAGATTAAATTTGCATCTAGCACTTTTGACCCTGCTCTTAGTTTGGATGATCAAACTTGGTACGGTTTGACAAGACTGCATGAGGAATACCTCACATCACACAAATAAATAGGAGAGTTGATTGATTTGTATGGGAAGCTCAGATATTTAATCAAGATTAAGTGTGCTCATGTATACTATGTTCTTTTAGTTGTTGATAGGATTTTGAACTCTTACGCTTCTCTCGAAATTGTGGTAGAAGGAAAAGATACTTTAATTGATCTCAATTATCTATGTTGTGCATTGACAAAGGAAACAAGGCTTTGGAATGAAGGGAGATCCTCATGGATGGAGATTCTTAGCAAGCTTCAATCATCTATCACCTTTGGTTAGTCATTCATCACCATTATTTTGGAATGCACTCCTCAAGGGGAGTATTCAGGTATGCAAAGGAACAGTTAAAGCTCTAAAATTATTTTTCCTTTACCATTGATGTCAAAGGGGGAGAGAAAGATGTATCATGTGGAAACAAAGAGGAAATTGAAAATTTTTGTGTATTAGTTGGGAAGAGGTACTTTTGATGGTTTTTACATCATGTGTTACCATCAATGACAAAGGGGGAGATTGTTGGAAATTGATAGGTTGTCATTGATGTCAATAGATAATGGAATTTTGTTGATTACCAGTATTTTTCTGCTTTGGTTATGAATGCTTGTTGATATGGTATTTTGATCTGGACTATCCTATTTTGTATGATCTACTCAAAATTTGATAACATGATTTACCCTGATATTAGTTGCACTCTCTAACATGGTTTCAACTGACTAGGGTGTATGGGGAAAGGTACAATTACCAGTTGGTAGGGAAACAATGTTATGCTTATACACTAGCTCTGTATGTTGATTTTTTGGTCCGGATTCTATCTCAGTAAAAGATATCATTACAGGAATTTGTACACAAGTTTAAGCCTACAAGATGAATTCTACTTTGGAGTTTCAAGATGATATGTGAAGGAATTTAGAAGATACAAATGACAGTATTTTGTTCTGTAGACTTTAGTGAGTTTTCTTTTGCACACTATTGTGGGAGACTCTGCATTTTTCTCATAATTGTTTATCATTCCGTGTGGTGCTAAAGATAAGTAGTTTGGTTTTGTCCAAAGGAGAATTCAATGTGTTAACAATTTTTTGTGTTACATATTTGATGGAGTGTACATATGTTTGGAGTTTTCATTTAAACTTTGGTCGACCTAGTTATATATTAATATTAAGATGTGCTACGAATGATAAAGGGATCTATCTTAGGTTTGTGCTAACAAAGTTATTTTTTGAATTAAGGTTTTTCTAATTAGGTTGAACTAATTAAGAAACATGTATATATATATATATATGTATATATGTAAGACATTTTTGAGAGAGTGAGTGTGAGTGTGATGTGGTAGAGAAAGAGAGAAGAATATATGCATGGGAAATATTTTTGAAGATAGAGTTGAGAATGTATGTGTGCAAATTGTATAGATGAAGTAGCTAAGTGAGATACTCAAGTATTCTACTTCATCATAATTGAACTCCCGCATAGGGAAAGTGCATTCTTTATTAGTTCACACCTTTGGAAGTCAACCATACCCTTTTGAATCTTAGCAATGAGCCATACTATTTTGTATTTACTTCAGGTTGTGAGCCTTTCAAGGACAGCAAGTCCTAGCAGTGAGCCATTGCAATATTCTATATCCAGATATATTATATTGTGAGCTAATCCTCATCGTGGTTTTTCCCAATTTGGGTTTTCCATGTAAAAATATTGTTGTTCACGTGTGTTGATACTTTGTCTTGATTCCATGTCTTCCTTTGTTGATTCAATCAGATTTGTGATAATTATTAGATGGATTTTATGTGAATGGTTTTATGGGATACCTATTCACCCCCCCTTAGTATTCTATATGTTCAACACAAAGGCTAAGGGTCGAGTTACCAAACCTTTCCTGAGCCTAAAACCCAAGCAAAAAGCGAGTTGGAATTTCAATTTTTACACGCTTTAGAAAGGTTAGGAATGAAATCTCGATCCAAGGCTCGAGATCTCATTCTAAAAGGATGCCCATTTTTTTCAGTTTTTTTGTCAAAACTTCCCGTCTTCATGGATCCAACTTCTTGCACTTACCCTATTTAGAGGTTCAAATAGGGGGAGTACACAAAGTGCTGCTATTTTTGTCAAAAAAATATGACATAGTGTCTAATGTTCTTCCCCTAAAACATTGGTTTCTCAAAATTATTTCACAAATCACTTCAATGAAAAATTAGCTAACATCGTATAAAACTTTTTTTTCTAATTTTTAATGACTGTAAGATTATTCACTAATTTTCAAACTAGACAGAACTTGAAAAATGAAAAATTTGAGCGTGTCCCCCCTAATTTTTTAGAGAACTAATTGAAATTATTTTTCTTTTAATTTGTGTAGAATAGAGTCTAAAATATAAATGTGTTCAGTGTGTTTTCCTACAGTAAATGATGCAAAACAACAGAAATGCAAAAGGAGAAGCAACACAAAGCAACACCTCAAGACTAGCCTAGTTGAACTTGAACAAAGAAAAGATAAAAACCAGTTATTTACCTTGCACAAGTTGATTTGTTGGTCGACCCTTTGATGTTGATTGTTTTGCGTGCTCCTTGATGGAAAATCACTTAAGATGCTATGCAAAATGGTGGGGATTCAATGGAGAATGCAATGATGGATTTGGGTATTGAATGAGTGTATGAAAAATGCATGCAATAAGAGCTTGAAGAGTGCAACAATGGAGGATGCAAGTGTAGAGTGCTTGAATGCTTGAGAGTTGTGTGAATGCTTGAATTGTGAATGTGAATGTTGTGAATGAATGAAAATGAGACGAAAATCCTCTATTTTAGGGGAAGAGTCTCTAGAAAATTGGATAGCTAGGATTTAGCCACCATGGACAAGATGAAGGGCCATGGTGAGTTGACAACTCACAAGCCCTCAAATTTTTCCATGTGGAAGTGAGGTGGAAAGAGGACATGTGATGTGGAGGTACTTTGCAAGTACCTTGGGATTGGGAGAAGATTTCCTCAAAAAGGAAGTTCTTGTCCCCATGTGTGAAGGATGTGACACATGAGGAATTTTGGAATTCCTCACTAATCATCATGGGGAAGAGAGAAACCCTTGGAGTAATAAATATAATTTTTTAATTCACATGATTGGAAGAACCTTGGGGATAAAACGAGGTCTTCATCAAGGAAGTCCTTGTCCCATGTGGGAGATGTGACCCATGAGATATTTTAGTATTTCTCAACAACCTTCATGGGGAAGAGGAGAGCTTTGGAGGAATAAATGTGAATTTTTAATTCACATGGGGAAGAGGTCTTGGCTAAATAAAGAAAGCACTTATGATGGTTGACTTAGATGGATACCAAAAATGGCATGAGGATTAGATTAAGGGGATTAATGAAGGATTAGAGGCAAGTGGAAAAATATGGAGGATGTGACATTAATCCTGATTAAAAGTGTGCACATCTTAATCATGGATTAATTAAAATAATCCAGATTACAAGAGGATTATGGAGGATGTGACAAGGAGAGAGAAAAGAGGGAATTTAAAATTGATTTAAATTCAAAAGGCTAAATGGCTAAATTAAATAAATTGATATATTTATTTAATTTAGAGGGGAGGGGATGAAAGGTAAATTATTTAATTATTAAATTAAATACTTTAGGAACCTAAGGAGAAGGGGAAATATTAATTAAATACATTATTTAATTAATATTGATGGGGGATATGAGATAGATGAATAAAAGAGATGAATTTTGCCATATGGGAGTGGTCAAAATTGAATTTCTACATTTTGCCCCTCTTCGAAATAATGTTAGAATAACAATGTTTTGAAGAAAAATAAAATGTAGATGATTCTATAGAGGAAATGACTAGAAAGTGATTCCCTAGCATGGGAGAAGTGTGAGCTGCCCAAATGGTGGAAATGAAGGGAAATGCCCCGGTCTTGCAAGAAAATGACCATGATGGAGGAATGGAGAAAATCAGTAGGTATGCCCCCTCGAGAGGGCAGTTGGGGAAGAAAAAGGGGCCTCAGGAAACTTCTAGGTATGATGAAACAAAGGATACCATTGGATAGAGCTCAAAAAATAAGGAAGATTGGCTTTTGAATGGAGTCAAACGGACACACGATGTGCAAAT
>VDFB02250296.1:0-16574 GCA_007258455.2 Sequoia sempervirens
AGCATGCAAGTTGATTTTTAAACCCTGACTTGCATCTTGGGTTGGGTAATGAACTCCCATGTCGGTCAAGGTTTAAACCTTGACCTGCATGGAAAGGTTATTACTTACACATGCACCAATAGAGAAAAATAGTGTAGTTGCAAGTATGTTGGCTGATGTCTCAATATGCAAGGCGGCGAAAAACCCCTAACTTGCATCCTTGTGCAATGGTTATGGAAATGGTTTCAAAGTATTTGTCACAGGTTTTAAACCCCATGATAAATAGGCCTTAAGTTCGTCTGTGTGTCACAAGGTTTAAAGCCTGCGATACACACAAGACATTGTAGTGTACTATATTGGTAAATAAAACTCGAAGAACATGTGTTTCATGATGTGTGGGAATTTGATTAGTAAAGCACCATTATTGTATACAAAGGGAGGTGCAAAGCAAGTTTTAAATCTCACAGAACATGATTCAGAGCAATGGACTATGGTAACCAAGTTTAAATGCCACACTATATATGGCTTACAACAATGATGAGTTTAGGTGTAGATTAGGGTTCAATCCCCACAATATATAGTTTGAAAAGCACAAGGGAGTTAGGGTTTTAAAACCATGACACCTTGTAAAAATTCATTGAAAAAACTTGGGGTTCTAACCATAAGACGACTCTAAGCTAAAAGAAACCAAAACATGAAAACCCTACAAACTAAAATAGATAATAACAATGCAAGTAGAGGAAAATATAAGACAACACAAACCATATAAAACCCTAAATAATTTTATTTATACAAGGTGATGAAACAAAACTAGAAAACGGAAGAAAGATTACATACCTGTGAAACAAGAAAAGATGACAAAAACCCCAAGCAACAATGATGAACAATCCACTCAAGTCCGCAAGAAATCCAAGGAGGAATCCATAAATAGAGTGATCGAGCATGTAGGAGATTCAAATGGAGGTAAAGAAGAAAATTAAATGAAATTAAAATACATTAAAACTGATTAAAAACCCAAAAAACACATTAATCCCCTACAATTAAAGCAAAACGTGTGAACTCAGGATGCAGCAGTGCAAAAAAACAATGCCTTTACATATTTAAACCATCTACAAAAGACATGTAGAGGTGCTAAAATTTAGTGCTTCTACATGTTTTTATTTTCCAAAATTATGTAAGGGTGCTAAATTTTAGTGCTCTTACATATGCAAGAAAATATATCTAACTCCAAATACCAAAGTTTTACAATTTTATCCTTTTGCAAATTTTTGAAAGGAAAAAAGACTAAATTCTCGAAATGACTTTTTGAGGCTTTGGACCATGCATGAGGCCAAGTAATATTTTCCTCATTTTGTGTGCTTAGAGAACATAGGGTACCAAACAAACAAGTTTTGTGGGGGTTATCACACAAATAGAGCATAGCTAAATTTGAGGATAACAACTGGCTCTAACTAGGGACCTTCCTTTGATCATCCTTTGGAATGATTGAAGGGAGAAGAATCCTAGACTCTAAGTTCCTTCATCCATCCATTAGGCTATAGAGTTAGAAGACACAAAAATACACAAAAAGAAAAAATATAAAGACATAAAAATTGTACAAATATTTACAAACTAATCTGATGCTTCATTGAGTGAAGAGATTTTGACATTGTCCACTATGAGTCAACAAAAATGGAATTCCATCCTTGTATGCCATAATGAAACTATTCTCACCAAAAAATTGGTGAATTATGAAAGTTACTCTCCATAAGGAATCAAACTTTCTATGTATTCCCTTAGGTTCTCTTCTTTTTTCCCACAATAGGACTCAATCTCCAATTTGGAAATCACGAGACTTTTCCTTTTTATCAAAAATCCTTTTGACTTGGCTTTGGTGTTCTACAATGTGACTCCCCACTTGTATGTGCTTCTCCTCCAATTCAACAAGGAACATGATGTGCTTGTCCATGGAGTTTTCAAAAGTTTTGTCTTCAATGGACTTGGCCAATTTCAAAGTGGGAAATTCTAGTGTGATAGGAATTTCCGCATTCAACCCATACAAGAGTTGAAACGGTGACATGCCAATCACCCATTTGCAGGTAATTTGATCTTTCCACATTGCATCATACAATTCCTTCTGCCAATACCTTTTATTCTTGTCCACGAACTTCTTGATAATGGTGACCAATTTTTTGTTACTCGATTTTTCTTGACCATTCTCTTGAGGGTAATAGTCTGAAGAATGAGAAAGAGTGATCCTATATTCGAAGAAAAACTCTGTTATCTCATTAGATGAGAAGGAAGTAGCATTATCTACTACAACCATATTCAAAACACCAAACCTTGAAATTATTTTTTCCTTAAGAAAATTACATACCACTTCCAAAGTATCATGCTTAATTGGAATGGCTTCCACCCACTTGGTGAAATATTCATTGGTTGTGAAAACATAGTTGTGCCTTACACTAGATGGTGGATTAATTGCACCAATGAAATCTATACCCCACTATTGAAAGGGTTCTTCAATTACTACCAGCTTGAGGGGAAATGTTGCTAGTTTGGGTTACCCCATGAACTGTTGGCATAACTCACACCTATGTACCTAGTTGTATGCATCTTTGAAGAGTGTGGGCCAATTGTATCTTGCTCAAAAAATCTTGTGAGAAGTGGTTGGTGCTGAAAAGTGTCCTCCACATGCTAAGTTGTGAAATGATTCCAAAAACTTTCTTTGTTGTGCTTTATCTACACAATATAGAAAGGTACCATCAAGGCTCCTCTTAAACAAATGGTTGTCCCAAAGAATGAAGTTCACAATCTAGAGTTTGATTTTCCTCTTTTCTTGGAAAGAAAAGTGCTTAAGAAATTCTCCATAAGTAAGGAAGTGTGCAATATTTGAATACCATTCATCAATCGTGCTAACAAACAAGACTATGGGAATGTCTTCAGTACTTACTTCCTCATCATCAGATAATTCTTTTGGCTTATTATCAGCTATTAGCTAACACAAACCTTTCCCATGAACCACGCTAGTGGGCTTCATCTCCATGTCATATTCCTAGATCTTGGCAATGCAATTTCCTCTTTTGGGTCCAAACTTCTGTCGAGTCAAGATTGACTTGATCGTGGAATTAGGGACAAATGTAACAACATAAGAATTTAGGATGTAAAACCAGAAATTATTAACTACTTTGACCATTGTAAAAGCATGCTTTTCTATTGGTGAGTATTTAACCTCATGAGTCTTCAATGGACAACTCATGAATGCTATTGGAGATTCAATACCCTCATTTTTTTGTTGCACAATGATTGTGGATCGTGTATGTTTAGAAGCGTAACTATACATGATAAATTCCTTTGTGTATTCTAGGCAGACTAAGATTGGAGCATGTGCAATGGCCTTCTTGATGTCATTGAATGCAACATTACCTTTTGTACTCCAACAAAAAATAGAAAATTGAATGCAACACTACCATCTTACTTGAAGGAAAAGTAAGACTCTAAATTGACTTGACCTAGATCAGTTTTGATACCTTCCTTGGACACAATGTGACCAAGGAGTTTACCTTTTGTAACCCCAAAGATTGATTTCTTCGGGTTGAGGGAAATACCATGTTGTCGGCACCTCTCAAGAACTTCTTGCAAGTGATGTAAATGATCTTAATAACTAGTATATTATCTATTACTAATTAATTAGATATTTTTCTTCTTTTTCTTTGTATTTTAATTTTCCAATCTTCATATCTTCATATATTTGTATATATTGACATGCACACACATATATAACCTTATTATTTTTATTGTTTTTCTTCTCTTTTCTAATTGTTAAGGATTAGAAAAGAGAAGAAAAACAATATACATCATAGTTTAATAGCAGAGCTTAATAACCAATATTATATCCAAATTATTTTATTTGTTTACTAATTAATTAATTAATTTTTTTCCTTCTCTTTGTATGTTAAATTATTTTAAAATTTTTATATCTATATTTCACATTTTAAATGAATAAAAAGAAATAACATTAAATTTCAGTACTATTTCTTTGTATTTTAATCTTCATATCTTCATATATTTATAAATATTTGTGGGCACATACAAACATATATAGCTCTATTATTATTTATTGTTTTTCTTTTTTTCATATATATATATATATATATCATAATATTTTTATTGTTCTCCTTCTTTTTTCCAATCCTTACCAGATAATATACAAATCTTTAAATTCTTATTTTTCTAGTCTATATTTTTATTAAATATATATTTTTTAATAATTTTCATCCAATATATTTAATTAATTTATAGTCTAATTTTAGCATAAATTTATCCCATTTTTTATTGATTATTTTAATTATTTTATGTTTTAGTGGAATCATATTAATATCCTGGTTTAATAAGAGAACTTAATAACCAATATAATATCATAATTATTTTATTTTTTTACTAATTAATTAATTAATTTTCTTTGTAAGTTAATTTTTTTTAAAAAAATTATATTTTATATTTCATATTTTAAACAAATAAAAAGAAATAGAACTACATTCCTATTTAATTAATTAAGACAACACATTTAAAAAATATATTTAATAACATCTGCATTTGAGACAACTTAAATGCAGATTGACTATAAACAACTTAAATGCAAATTGAGTATAAATAATATTTAAATATAATTTGAGTGAATGGACTGTAGTCTTGGACTATGTGGTATAATTGCCATGTTATACATCATGGGGCATCATGCATGATGGGTGCATTCTCGGGGTTGTATAGCTACTTCCTTAAGGACGTGCCCTCTAATTTATACATATAAGTCCCAAGAAAATTCTTTCTTGATTCTTTCTTGAAAGATTGCTTCATTTCCTAAATTTATAGCAGGGTTTGAAGGCAAAAATTGATAATTTCTTCCACCATACAAATTACAAATTTTATAAACATTAAATGAGTGTGAATGATGGAGGATTTTGTAGATATGGTTAATTTTAGTGCTTCAAAAGATCAATATTATAAGTCTATACGAGGATTCACATGTCTGAATGGCTTATTTAATTGGTGTGTGATAACTTTTGTTATGGGATGTTATGTTATGGCGATGCCCACACCAGTATTATTTTTGTACTAGAGCCTGATAGTGTTAGAAGCTCTCAATTAGGCCTTACTATAACTGGGCATCATTAAAGCATCAACACCTTCATCAGAGACACTTGAATCTTCATTAGAGGCACCAACATCTTTATTAGACTCACCTGCATCTTCTTCAGAGCCACTTACATCGTCATTAGAGGCACCCACATCCTCATTAGAGCCACTCGCAAATGTCGATCGACGACATGATATTGCAATACCAAGAGTCACTATTCTAAAGGTAGGGATACAAAATTCTCTAAAGATTGCTTCATTTCCTAAACTTATAGGAATTTAGGGTTTATATGCTATAACTGATAATTTCTTCCATCATACAAATTACAAATTTTATAAAATTTAGATGAGTGTGAATGTTGGTGGATTTTGTAGATATGGTGGATTTCAATGCTTCAAAAGATCAATATTATAAATTTATATGAGGATTCACATGTTGATGTAGAGAAGGGAGGAATTTTTCTTACAATCACAATTCAAGCTATCTCAAACAATTCTTCAATCTTCAAAACCCTATCTTGGAATTGTTTCACAATTCTTCCTATTCTTCTTATAACATTCAAACTAGTGAATTTTGAGCATATCCTTCAAAATACTCCCCAAATCCACAAAAGGATTTGCATTCTATATAGCCATTATGGCATACTTCAACATATTCAATTTGTGCATACCTTTGTTTTGGAACATGCCCTCGTAAAATGTACTGCTAAGCTGGAAATAACCACAATTAGCCTTGTTTTACAAAGCAACTTTGTGAAGTTCTTCACCCAATTTCCCAAACTCAACTCCAATGTTCTTAACAGGTCACAAATGGTTTGATTTGAAAAATTTCAACAACCAACCCCCTAGATTACTATAATTACATTTCAAATGGTCTATTATGATCTTATTTCATGACACTTGACTCAAAACACCCTTAAACCAAACTTAAGACCTTATTCACAAAATTGACATGGTGCCCCTGCACCATACACTCGGACTGAAAAGAACTCAATCCCCTTGAGGATTGTATTGCAGTGAATCATGATTTATCACACCATCTCTTTGATCTCCTAATTTCCTTTCATCTGGTACCCCTTTCCACTGGATCAGGTATTGAAGATTTGAATCATTCTTTTCACTATTGAACCTTTTACCACCTAGACATTGCTCCACCTTCACAAGCTGAATTGATGGATTCCCTCCAACCTTTCCCTCATCTAAAATTTATGTTGAACCTAGTTGAACACCTGCAAACATACCTTTACCATCTGTAACATGAACTATCTTCTTCCTTACCTTTGTTGCATGCTTGAACTTATCCCTATACCCTTGTAATTCACCTTGAATCACTCCACCTTGTTTCTTCATCTCTTCTTTCAGATTCTCTACCCCTAAGACCTCTATTTCACTAGGTTTACAAACCTCTCTACTGAAAAAATTAGACTACCCACTAACCTCTTTTGAAATCAAAGAACAAAGCATTCTTGGTATCATGCCCTCAGTATGCTTCTCAACCCATTCTTGAATATCCACAAATAATTCATCCTTGACCTTCTCTTTATCAGATTTGGTTCTCAACTCAATACCATTTCCTTCCAAGTTCATTTCACTCTTCAAGGCTACTTTTTTTATGTCTTCAAGTGTAGGAGTGGCTACAAACTCCTTAGGCTCCTCTTCCTTTATCTTTACAAACTCTTTCTTGCCTAACATTATCACCTTAGCTATCTTGGTTTGCTCCTTAACATCTTCTACCAATGGAGTCAATGTAAAAGTGATTCTATCTTTCTCATTCTCATAAGTGTTGTTTCTACCATCATAAATTGCATGTCTATCAAAATTCCATGGTCTTCCAAGCAACAAATGGCAACAATCCATTGAAAACACATCACAAAGTATCCTATCCTTGTATCCACCTATACTGAATTCAACCCAAGCTTTCTCATTCACCAAAATAGATTGAATTTCATTCAACCAAGACACTTTATAAGGTATTTCATGAGGTATATTTTCCAAATTTAGTTTATCAACCATTTCTATGGACACCATGTTATCAGTACTCCTTGAATCTATTACTAATTTACATACCTTTCCATTGCATTTTCAAATTGTCCTGAATAGTGTCCTTTGTGTTGTCTCCTTCTCCTTGGATGCTTTGAGGAGTGTTCTTCTAACCATCAAATATTCTCCAACATATGGAGCAACAAGATGATTAGGAGAGTTTACACTTTTACAATCATCCTCTTGCACCAATTGAACTCTTTTATCACCATCAGTTGAAGTAGAAGGTAGTTTATATGTACACTTCCATTCTTGATGACCAAATGGATTGCAATGGTAACATCTCCCTAAAAATGAGCTTGAACCTCTACATTGTCCAAATATTCCTCTAAAGCCTCTGAATCCACCTCTTTGATTAGCAATTTGGTCTTTGCTTTTACTTGAATCTTCTTGGTCTTCATAGAACTGCCTTGAACCTCTTCCTCTACTAGTGTAGCCTCTGCCTCTTCCTTATTTTTCTTGTCTTCTTTTTAGTTTCTCTTCTGCCCTAGCAGCCAGCTGAAAACATTCTTCAACTATCTTAGGAGTAGCCAAAATCAATTCATCCTGAATTTGGAATCTCAAACCATTCATGTACCTTGTTATCTTCTCATTTTCATCTTCAACATGAATAGCTTTAATGCTTAATTTGTGAAATTCCTTAGTGTAGGCCATGACATCCTTATCCTTCTGCTTTAAAATTTGTAACTTCTTGAAAGTTTGTATAGCACGATCACCTGGAAAAAATTGGATCTTAATCTTTGACACCATCCTGTCCCATGAACTAATTTTTGTTTTTCCCCTTTTCACTATTTCCTCTTGAACATAATTCCACCATGTCAAAACAGGACCTTTCAACTTAGTTTTAGAAAACTTTACCTTCTGATCATCTGCAACCTCCTTTTATTCAAAGTAATTATCCATTGCATTAATCCAGTCTAGTACTTCTTCTGCATCCAACTTTCCACTTTACATTGGCACATCTATTTTCTCACCAAATGCATCTCCTCTGACAACCTTGAGAATTTTCACCATCCTTCTTTCATCAAGGTCCAACTCATCATCACCTTGGACTCTTCTTGGAGGGTTTTCATCCTCACCCTCTTCCTCTTCCTCTTAGTCACTTTCCTCTTCAATGGCCTTTCCTCTTCTTTGCTTTGTCTCCCATGCTAAAAATCTAGCTAAAAGTGCTTCTTTTGATTCCTTTAACAACCTTATTTTCCTATCAAGGGCTCCACTTCCTTTAGGAGGCATCTTTTCCTTTCAAATCACCACTTTTCCTTCCTGAAACTTCAACTTTTCCCCTTCAAAAGATAAAAAACCTATGCTCTGATACCAATTGATGCAGAGTAGGGAGGATTTTGTCTTACAATCACAATTCAATCTATCTCAAACAATTCTCCAACCTTCAAAACCCTATCTTGGCATTGTTTCACAATTCTTCCTATTCTTCTTGTAGCATTCAAACTAGTGAATTTTGAGCATATCTTTCAAAATACTCCTCAAACCCACAAAAGGATTTGCATTCTAAACATCCATTATGGCATACTTCAACATATCCAATTTGTCCATACCTTTTTTTTGGAACATTCCCTCCTAAACTGGACTGCTATGTTGGAAATGGCCACAATTAGCCTTGTTTTACAAAGCAACTTTGTGATGTTCTTCACCCAATTTCCCAAACTCAACTCTAATGTTCTTAATAGGCCACAAATGGTCTGATTCAACAACTTTCAACAACTAACCCCTAGATGTCTGTAATTACATTTCAAATGGTCTATTATGACCTTATTTCATGACACTTGACTCAAAACACCCTTAAAACCAAACTTAAGACCTTATTCACAAAACTGACATGGTGCCCCTACACCACATGTCTGACTAGCCTATTTAACTAGTGTATGAGAGATTTTATTGTGGAATGTTATGCTATGGTGATGCTGACTCCAATATTTTGTTATGTTAGACCCTATTAGTGTTAGAAGTTGTTGTTGAAAACTCAATTAGGCATTACTAGAAGTGGGCATCATTAGAGGCACCAAAATCTTCATCAAAGGAATCAACATATCCATTAGAAACACCCACATCTTCATCAGAGCCACTGGAATTTTCATTAGAGGCAATCACATCTTCATCAAATCCACCCACAAATGTCAATCGATGATGCGATATTACAATATTAGGAGTTGTTGTTCTAAAGTTAGGGATCAACATCTCTCTAGTTGATGAAGAAGAAAACAAAAATCTCACAAAACCCACAAAATTTAGATTATGCAAGACTCGATAAATGTTAAGCTCTAAATCAACAATAACTTGTGTCGATCTAATCAATGATGATTACACTCAACAACAAACTCAAATTTGAAAACAATCAAACATCTTATTTTGATTCTATGAAAATTAGCAATTACATTTTTTAGGGAAATTCCATTGCCTCTCTGTTCTGTCCAACTCTCACCCTTATGTTGGCTTGGGTTTAGATTCCATCTTTCATGCTAGATCTTCTCACACAAACTCTTCCACAAAGCACATTATCTCATACCTTATCTCTATTCTTGTTCATATTATCAACATTTTTTTAAATCATGGCACAACTCCAATCCTCCATTCTGGACGCCTTCATTCTCCCTCAACTTTGTCTGCATACAAGTCATACTATCTCATAGGCCTTAGAATCCTATCAACCAAGCAATCCCCTTTCATTCCCATGGATTTTCCTTCCTCATAGCATCAGTTTAACTAAGCATGCCAAATTCATGGCAACCTCTAACTTCATAGCATCAAATCTTCTTGTGTTGTAGCTCTTTCATTCTCTACACTTCATATTAGTGTGTCTCTTTTCAGGGTTCCACAATGTGGAAAATTTCAAAATAAAACAAGCCATCACCTAATTCTCTTTCCTACACAAGTCTCCTACCCAATTCAGTATGCATGCTAATGTGCATCTTGTAAACATTCAATCACTCACATGGCACAGTTATGTGGGAAGTCTCTTTGTTGTTTTCTCCCTCCTACGGCTCCACTATCAGGCACCTCCCCACACACTTCAAATTTTGTGCACAACCCCTTTATATTATTTCTTTCTTTGCATTGAAAACCCCAATACTAGGTTGTGTCTCACTCCATCTCCTCTAAACTGTGCCTCTTCTCATATTCAAAACTTTTAATCTTCTTTTCTCTAGTGCCTCATCTCTGGAAGTTATTCAAATCTACAATTCATGATGTGTGCGAGGTATGGGGAATCATCAGCCGATAAGCTTGGAGACCAACAAAGTGGCTGACAAAATTTAGAAAAAATTATGGTTAGGAAACTTGACATAAAAATTTGAATAAGTTATATATTATTTCAAAATATGGCAAAGAATAGAATCTATAGAAAAATGAATGTAGTTTCTAAGCTACTAGGTTTTTTGGAAATCTATTTGGTGAAAATTTGAAATTTCAATGCGGTAGCACTTCAATTCCAGGGGAAAATAGTAAGATTAATGCAATGCGACCACCCTAACCACAATAAAATGAAAATATTATTTTTTTTTTTTTTATAAGATTTGATATAAGTGAGAGGGACTTAGATGTCTCGATGTGATTCATATTTTTTTGTAATCCTTTTCCAATTAAATAATTAATTATAGCGTTTTTATTACAAGTTTTAAAATTTAAAAATTGTATTTCGACCACCTTAGCGTTTAAAATTCGCGAAATTCATTTTTTATTCCTATAGTATGTGAAGCTTTTAGGAATGCTTGACACATGTTTAGATTCAAAAAAGGAAAATGTGATGGTTGGCTATAAATGTCTTTCAATCCAACTGTAATAAGGACTTTGAGTGGTAATTCAGAAAATGAATAATAATTACTTATTAAATTCAAAATAACGCATAATTTATATTGGTGGAAATCTGAGAATCTCCTTTAAAAACCCTTTTCGTTTCATCAATTTTGGGTAAAAAAATAGTCGTCAGCCACATATACCCATCATATTGCCACTTTTAGGTTAAAATCCGATCGTACCATAAATTTACATGTTTTGTTCCTTCGCGCTGTCAGTAGTATTCGATGTATTTCATTTAATTTTTGTATTTGCGATTTGTAGAAGTTATAATCCGCAGAGTATGACATATTTGAAAAATATAATAAAATATGTCAATTATAGACCTTTTGTCCATAATTTAAGGGTACACCCATAAATTTGTTTGTACATGAGGGATTATTTTCATGATAATTTGATCACCCGGATCAGAATGGACTTGCTGAGAAAAAGAAAGCTAAACCAAAATTTTATTTTGGTTGATATCGGTATTGCTTTGCCCTGGGATGTTCACCAAACCGTCGTGTAAAAGAAATTTGTGAGCGGGCTCCACAAAGATGGAAGTCGGGGTGCTCGGGAACCGCGCTTTACGGGGATTTCACACAAACTCCAGCGTGCCTGCGCGCTTCTGGCGACCTCCTCCACCAAGTACTTCCTCTCCACTCTACAAGTGACCTCTCACATTCTCACTTCTAATTAAGCCTCTTGCATTTCGCCACATTAAAATTCACAACTTTGCAGGTTCCATATGTGATGTCGAGAAACTGGGTTTATGCCTTTTTTTGTGCCCAAGACCGACTACATTTCATTTCTCTCTCGACTTCTCTGCAACACTACCCTTACAACCTCCATGCTGCAATCGTACCTCGTTCTCACAAAGATTCCACTTCATTTGCTATAATCTACCATCACACTAAACTTTCCTCTGCGCTTTCCACTCTGAACCGTTTGGGACTCTGCTCACCTGCAACGATACTTTTAGACTTCTCACTTGCACTTCCAATTTTATTGCCTTCAGCCCTCAGCTTCTAGGATATACACCTGGTAATTACTTTTGGACTTTGGAAATGGCTTCCTTTGTCCTTGCGGGACATACAAGTTGCCTCATGTTCAAAGAGATACTTGTGTCTCCAGGCCTCTCTGCTCACTTCCCCTCTTCACCCTGGATTCTTGGTGTTGAACTTCCTCTCTCTCTTGGTGCTCTATCTACACACTCAAAATCTTTGGCTCTGATACCACTTAATGAAGAAGAAAACAAAACTCTCACACAAGCCATAAAATTTAGATTATGCAATTAGACTCCATAAATGTTAAGCTATAAATCAACAATAACTTGTGTCAATCTACTCAATGATGATTACACTCAACAAAAAACTCAAATTTGAAAACAATCAAACATTTTATTTTGATTCTATGAAAATTAGCAATTACAAATTTTAGGGAAATTCCATTGCCTCTTTGTTTTGTCCAACTCTCACCCTTATGCTTCCCTGGGTGTAGATTTCATCTGTCACACTAGATCTTCTCACACGAACTCTTCCATAGAGCACAATATCTCATACCTTATCTCCATTCTCGTTCATACTATTGACATTTTTTTGAAGCATGGAACAACTCCAATCCTCCATTCCACACACCTTAATTCTCCCTCAACTCTTTCTGCATACAAGTCATACTATTGCATGGGCCTCTGAATCCCATCGACCAAGCGATCCCCTTTCCCGCCCATGGCTTTTCGTTCCTCATAGTGTTGGTTTAACTAAGCATTCCAAATTCATGGCGACCTCTAACTTCACAGCATCAAATCTTCCCATGTTGTAGTTCTTTCATTCTCTACATTTCATATTAGTGTGTCTCTTTTCAAGGTGCCACAATGTGGAAATTTTCAAAATAAAACAAACCATCGCCTAATTCTCTTTCCCACGTGAGTCTCCTACCCAATTCAGTATGCATGCTAATGTGCATCTTGTAAAAATTCAATCATTCCCATGGCGTAGGTATGTGGGGAGTCTCTTTTTTGTTTTATCCCTCCTATGGCCCCACTATTAGGCACCTCCCCACACACTTCAACTTTTATGCACAACCCCTTTATATTATTTCTTTCTTTTTGTTGAACACCCCAATACCAGGTTGTGTGTCACCTTGTCTCCTCTAAACTGTGCCTCTTCTCATATTCAAAACTTTTAATCTTCTTTTATCTAATGCCTCATATACGGGAAGTTATTCAAATCTACAATTCATGATGTGCTCCAATTTTATGTTATCTTTTGATCTCCCTTCATATTTTTCAATAAGGCTAATCAATGTATTTCATTTTGTATTTCATTTAATTTTGTATTTGGAATCTATAAGTTATAATCCTCCGAGTATAGTATATCAGAAAATAAAATAAAAGATGTCAATTACATAAACCTTTTTCCATAATTCAGGAATGCACCCACAAATCTATTTGTATGAGAGGATTGTTTTCATTATAATTTGATCACCCCAAATCAAGTGGAATTGCTCAGAGAAAGAAAAGAAAAACAAGAAAACCAAACCAAAAATATTTTTGATTGATGTTGTTTGTGCTTCGTTGGGGATGCTCCTACATCACTAGTCTTTCTAGTTGTTTGTGAAGGTAATTTGAAAGAAAGATGAAACCATATGATTTTTATTCTTGGTGTTTCAATTATCTTTCTTGAAGGATTTCCACATACCCTTCTTGTGAGAAAGGAGTTCAAAAATATTATGGAAGATCGAAAGGAAAAAATTAGGGAGATTAATGGGTGTATTAGAGAAGGTCAGAATTGACATGCTATGTAATTCATTGCCCCTTCTGTTGAAAACACAATGATTTATGTTACAGGACTGATTGTGTTAGGAGAAAGCTTAGGAAACATGCTAGCTAAGAAAAATTACTAGATTGTTGTTGTCATAATTGTTGTAGATCTTATTTGATAATTTTAATTTATTTTAAGTTGTTTGAAATGAAATGAATGTGGAAAACTTTATTAAACATTTTTTTGAATGTGTTGATTTTATTAATTAATGAAATAAAACTGAAGTTTAATGTTTTCTATATTTTAAATTCTTACATATTTATTTTTATTCATTTAAAATAGTAAATATAAAAAATAAAATTTTAAAATAACAAAATTTGTTTTAAATTATGTATTTTGCATAAAAAAATTATTCATTTAAAATACATAATTTAATTTAAAATATATAATTTAATGAAAATATGAAATATTCAACTTAATTTAAAACGTAGAGTTAAATATAAAATATTAAACATAGTGCTAATATAAAATATATAAATATATAAAAAGAAGATGGCGACGAGTGGAGAAGGTTGAAAATTTGTAGGAGGGTAGTTTGGCAATGTGAAGAAAACTAGGGAGGGTGACCGTAGAAAAATGATTGATGAGGTCCAAATGCAAAACATGGGTGGAAAGGATGTGTGGGTGAAGGAAGCCAAAAATATCATTTCACTAGAGCAATTGGAGGAGTAGGCGACAAATGAAGGTTTGCACCAAAATTCAAATAGGAATAGAAGGTGGAACCAAAACGAGTGAGGTGGGAATGGGCAGCTTTGGAATAAGGAAAACATACCCAATTTCAAACACAATAGGGGCTTTAACTCCCATGTTGGGGATCAGAGTGATTTCCCTTGAACCATGGGCACTGCTGGAGATTGCAACAGTCGCAGATCTAGGGCTTCTCTCAATATGATACCACATGTCTCTCAGGGTAGAAGTGGTGATGGACACTCCAATAGGGGGCATAGGACAACATTGGTGATTGATTCTAATCTGTTGTTGTCATCAATCTCGATCTTGGAGCATTAAGGTTTGATTGTGCAATGGTATGGGAAAAATTTAAACAGGGACAACTTAATTTGGTGGTGGCAAGGCCATTGGCGCGTGGAAATGAAATTCAAAGTATTGGCGAATGGATTCTTTGTGGTTATTTGTTCGATGGTTTGTATCTATGATTAGATCTTGAATGGGATATGGTTAATGGATGGATTTGGTTTCTACATCTGTAAGTGGGAGGTTGGCTTCGACTCATTGAATCACCAAATGGAGTGGTTACAAGATTGGTACAAGCTACCAAAAATGCCCTTGGAATTTTGGTAGTTAGGAATCTTGGAATCCATTGGAAACCTTTTAAGGAAATTTTTGTGTGCAGAGGAAAGAATTAATCAGGATGGGGTAAGCACCTTTGTGTGTATCTATGTAGAAAGTAAGCCCCACATCCTCTTCGGGAGGGAGATTGAGTTATTTATGGATTGGGGCAACCTGCTTCAACCACTGATTCTTGACCCACACCCAGAGAATGTGCTCTAGGACACCATTGGATTGGGCATGCTAAATAATGGCAACTGTAGTGCTCCCATAACTCAAGAGACCAAATTTCATGAACTAGGAAAACCACGCGAGTGTGGTGGCATACCAGGGGAACAAAAATCATAACACCACATCAAGGGAGCACATGGAAAATTTGGAAGAGGAAGCTGACACTGCTATTATGGAGACCTAGGTGGTTGATTCAAGTTTAGTGAATAGGGCAGTGAATCCATTGTTGTGGCAAGACAACCTAGAGTCAAGGAAATTTTTGAATTCAAAAATATCATAAGCATTGGACGTGATGGTGGCCAAAATTAAGGAAGATGACCTTGATTCGCTAATGGAGGTGGGTAATGAACTTGCTAAGCTCACCAAAGCTTCCGAAGTTGGGTCACTAAATCTAGGCAATGAAGATCTAGATGTGGTCTGGGGTGAAGGACCCTGACTAGATGAAGTGGATAAATTGAAGGTGGTTTGTCTAGGATCCCTACCCACCCATGAGCATCTAAACACCATGCCTCCAACTTCTAATTTTGCAGGGGACCTAGGTATAAGCTAGAAGGATCCAAGAAAGGTATCCCTAGATTATGGTGAAAAAAAAGGTAGGGAAGGATTCCTAATCAAGAGAAGTTAAATGGGATGGGGAAGCTAGTGGCCAGCTAAAAATCAATGAGATGTTAAAAGTAGGGAAGGGCAAGCCCCTTCCTAAATAGCCATGAAGATCATTACTTGGAATATTAGGGGCCTAAATGCCGCTAACAAACGATGCCTCATTAGGCATAAAATGGAGGGATTTCAAGTGGATATATGTATGTTCCAAGAAACCAAACTAAGTGAATTTGAGGAGTGTTTTTGTAAAAAGACAAGAATATGGAAAGGCTTTGGGGTGAATGTAGAGGGGGCTTCCAGGTGGGATACTCACTTTGTGTCATCCACAAAGTGTGTGAAGTTCAGAGGAAATAGCTTCGACTAAATAGTGGTTGGCTTGTAAGGTAAGGAGTCTGGTCTCAAATTTCAATTCCATTATGGTAAGTGTCTATGGTCCCATCACTAGTATTCAAAAAATGGAATTATGGAGGGATCACTAGTAGAATTTGGCAAATAAATGACCCTGTGACTAATTTTTTTAGTCATGTGACTAAAAATGAGTAAATTCTACTAATTTTTTTCAATTCACAAGTATAAATGACTAATTTGGTCATCGGGTATAATCACAACTAAATAATTGGTCAGACAAATAAAAATGACTAAATAAATGACTATTACTCCTCTATTCTTTTTTCTTTCGAATTTGATCATAATCCATAGAGCTCAAGCACCCCT
>VDFB02250297.1:0-15295 GCA_007258455.2 Sequoia sempervirens
GGTTCATATCATTCAGTTTTATTATAATTTTGTCCATTAAAACTGTGCGCAGCCTCCTTATAATTTGTACATCTTGGCTTTGATGTCGACTTTCTTTTTGGTGAGAAGATTTTTGTTTATTTACCATAAATTCTCCTGCTAGAGTTTGTGCGTGGCTGTAGCTAGAGATTAGAGAGTTTAACCATGGAAGTATCCCCGTACAGTTGAAACTGCTCCTCTTCAATTGTCTTTTATCTTTTAGATTGGAGAAAATCCACTGAGATGCCCGTATTCTTTTATTCTTTTCATCATGCATCCAGTCTTGGTTTGTCTGCGCTTGTGTTCACTTGGCATTATGCATGCATTAAATGTTTAGATTTTATTGTGTTTCTTGTACTATGCTGGAATAATCTATATTGTGATATTTGTGCATGGCGAGTTCATTACTTATCATTAGTTGAGTGTTTCACACTTATGATAGCAAACTACTTGTTGGCGACAGAATACTATGTACACATGTCTTGTTAAATATAGATATTTGTTATTTTAGACTTAATTCGCATCCAATGGTGATAAAAGGTTGATTTTGTTAGATGGACAAGAATGTTTATTTTGATTTAGTAAATGATTTCTAGTTAGGAAGTTATTAGATGTCTATGCATGGCGTACGTACTACCTTTTTATTGTATGATATTTATTTTAAACCAATACTTTATTCTTTATGGTGCATAATCTTTTTGCATGGTATGCTAGTTACATGTTTTGTAATTTGATTATTTATAGAATTGAATTAAACAAATGACTCTTAGATCGCTATTGATACATTTCCTTATATAATAAATTGTATTGTTTTTAAATGAGTGATTTAAAGATGTAAAGGATTTTTATCATTTGTACTGAATTATAATAATAGATGTATTTCCTTAAGAATTATAAGACATTTAATTATGTTAAAAGATTATAAACTTTTAATTCATGAAGATCGAATACATGAATTGTGGAGTTGTGTACATGCTATAATATAGGTGTGTACACACAGTGTTATTGAGATATGTTTTTATTTCTCATGAGGCTAGGAAAGTGAAAATCGTATTGATAAGTTGATTACACTTTAATTTATGTTGCTCAAATTACAATGTTTTTTAATTTAGACAACATCTTTGAGATTATGGTCTGTCTCTAGTGAAAGATGTAAACATTTGTGGTTTTGATCTTTATGCTTGGTAGCTACCCCTTGCCTTTTGATGTTGAGTCATGTTATATAGAAAGAGTGGCTTGCGGTAGGGGCTGAAATCCTAAGAGGTTGTCTGGGTAACCTATCGTAGTATGTAAATTCAGTGGAAACCTAAATAATGTACTAGGGGTTGGGTAGAACTAAACATTAATTCAAATAAAAGTTTGCCTTGCATACTTTCGTAATGCTCGTTTAGATTGAGAAAATGCTGAGAAGGCCTAGAATGGCTAGTCATCTATCTTGTCCTCTTGAAAGATAGAATGACTCCACACTAGTTTGCATAGGGGTCGGGAATCGGTAGAGACTGCCAGGGTAACTCTTGGAAAGGACCGGTAGTCTAGGAAGATTCACTAGGGTAACCTATCCCGACAGTGTGATGACACTCTTTGTCTATTACATGATTGTGATCCTTGTGTTAAGTTATCTTTAGTTGTGTTTTGTCACTAGGATTTTATTTGTTGTGATTTGATATTGTTATGTTGTAATGTGTATGTAAGCCATGTAAATGCAATGTTCTGTATTCTTGTTTGTGGACCTATCATTATCTCCTAGCACAGAGGGAATGGACCTTCGGGTTCCACGTGGTTGGGAGGAAACCGTGCTATACCTTCCTTGGATATTCATGCAGTTGATGCTATACTTACAGTTGGTTCCAATTACTTCATTGTTTGTGATAGTGGATGCGGAACGTGTTCATGGATATGGAAGTTAGATATGATGTGATCATTATCCTCTTTGTATATTTACCTCTTGCATATGAGCGTACTCATTGTATCATTATTATGATGTATTGAGATTTATTGGAATCTCACATGATGTAATTTGAACATATGGTTATCCGATTGTATAAAGTTTTGAAAACTAGATCTTTCATGGCTTTAAATTTGTACTTATGTTTTATGATATAATGTGTTGAATTTATTTATTATATTTATGTAACATTGTTTTGGAATCCTTAAGGCAGATGTGTAATTAAAACTCTTTAAAAAAAAAAAAATTAGTTATTTTGTTCTTTACACTTTGTTTTAATGGAAACCAAGGCAGGGCGTCCAACAATGTGATGCAAATGGAAAATGAATAAATAAGTGATTCACATCTTCCAGCTCGTTATCACATAATACACAAGTAAACTGAGCTACAATCCCAAGTTTCGCAAGTCTATCATTGGTCAATATTCTCCTTTTAATCGCTAACCATGAAAAACATCCTACTTTTGGAAAAACTGATGAATCCCAACAAAAGGATAGGGCTCATTGAGGTTTGATATTTTTCCTTCGATACATTAAATCCTTGTACCCCAATTTAACTATGTAAAGACCATAACTTGATGGAGCCCAAATTAACTTATCTTCCCTGCCTGACATAAAAACCACCCTATCACTTAGCATATTATTGAATCCTTGTTTCTACTCATCTGAACAATTAATGTTTGAAACATCCTTCCATTTTACTTTCCATGTACACTCATCTATTCTTTCAAAATAATCATTCATATTACTCCCCCAAACCCTTATAAGATGTGTTTGAATAATTTGCAAATTATTTACTGCATTCAAAGGGACATGTCTTCCCCAAGAATTTGTCCAAAACTTTACTTGCATACCATCATGTACTTCGCAAGTTAGTTATGAGGTGATTACCTTTCTACATTGAACCGAGAAATTCCACATTGTAGAACCTTGTGGTGGATTTTCTACTGTGAATACTCTCTTTGGATTTTTGTTACCTAGGTATTTTGTTTGCATAAGCCTACACCATTTTGTGTGAGGCTTAGTATACATATACCATACTAATTTAGCACCTAATGCTTGATTTCTTTTAGACAATTTATGAATCCCAACACCACCTTTTAATTTATCTTCTATTTTGTAATGAAATGAGTGAAAATTTATTTTTGTTGTCCATGTTACCCTTCCATAAAAAAACCCTGATTAGTTTTTCAATGAGCAAAATCATAGATTTTGGTGCTTTTAGTACTACCATATAATAATTTGGGATGGCAGAGAGGACTAATTTTATCAATAATATATGCCTAGACAATGACAATCGCCCTCCCTTCCATGTTGCAATCCTGCTCTGAATACTCTGAATGACTTTATCCCAATAAGATGCTTTGTTTCCACCAGTAAAGAATGGTATACCAAGATATTTACAAGGAAATTTTGCAATTTGAAATCCAAGATGATTAAAATTTTTCTCTTGTAATCCCATTTTGATATTAAAAGTATAAATCTTGAATTTTTTCGCATTTATTTTAAGGCCTGATGCAAGTGAATATTTATCTAGAAAATCCTTAATACACTTGGCCTCCTGGAATTGAGCTAAACCAAATAATAATGTGTCATCCGCAAACAGAGAATGTCTGACAGAGATATCAGTAGAAGGTATTGGGATACCATTCCACAAGCCTTGTAAGTGTGTTTACTTGACTATTCTACTTAGATTGTTATCATATAGTTTATGCCTGATTTTTTGCTAATATTTTAATCAATATATCATTTTTATTAATTTTCAAAGTTGACATATTTAAAGAGTTCAATGTTATTGTGGTATTTTTTTATATTAGCATTAAAATACTTGATGAAGAGCATGCTCAATATTTAAGTGTTTTTCTAAATTTTATAAAAAATGTTCCTTTGGGTGTTGACAATGAAATCCAACCCTTTGGATTGGATTCCTAAGGAAACACTAATCCTAAGGGTTGGAAATGTCCAAAGCAATAAATATTGCAAGCACATTCCTTTACAAGTAAGAAACACTTAACAGTAAAAAAGAATGTGTGTCCCATATGTTTGGACCCACATGCTTTGTTTTACCCTACAAACTACACTTTATCCAACATAGAAACACACTTTTTCTAATTTTGAGAAATTTCAATAATTGTTTGACAAATATATCATTGTTTTCTTCTTTCATTAACATGGAAGATTAAACTTGCATGTTTTTAAATTGAATTTGACAATTTAATAATTTGAATGATTATTTTCATGTTTTGAAAAACTTCAACAATTATATTCATATTTATCGTTAATTGTCAATTACTTTAACCAATTATATTAAAGAGATGGAATTCAACATCATATCAAGAAAGTTGATTAGAAGCACAAACATTGGAGGAACATGAAGTGGAGAATGAAAGAGACAACTTTGTGCAATTAATAAATTAAAAGTTTATATTTGAAAGTGTGTCCTCTTTTCCATCTCAATTTGATATTTGATAGTTTGAATGATTATGAAATTACCTTGGTAAGAAGTATAGTTCAATATTGGAAGACATTTTCTTAGTGTGATGCCTATATGACCTTAAGTTATGAGTGCTTAAAATTTTTCTTTATGCATAATTCATATTCTCTTTGGTGCCAACTCTCATATTATAGCCTCAAAAAAATCATTCACACTTTAGGTTATAATCGATTATTTACTACTTATAGCTAGTGGGAAAATAAGTCAAAGCACATGCTTTATTCTCAAATGGATAGTGTTATTACCTTGCATATTCTTCACTATTTCTATGTGCCCATGATTCTATTAATCCCTTGTTGTATCCCTTGGATTTCCTATGAACACAAGCTTTCTTCTATCCACTTGCTTTACTCTATTTGTTAGGGATACATGCCGATTTTTATTGTGGTAGTTCATAGTGAGAAATCATCTCCTACATAATTTCTTTCATACTCATTTCTAAGCTACCTCATCCCTTCTACGTAGACACTCTAATGTCTAATTAAATTAGTCTTATAGAGTATGCAAATGGCTGAGAGGACCTAAGGTTCCCTAACTAAGTAGTTCATCATTCATATGAGGGCTGCATTAAATTATCAACCAAGGAGTCGAAAAACTTTAGATAGTGCTAGAAAAATATACGAATTCATAGATTTTCGACATCCTACATCAATTAAGTATAGGAAAATAAACATATGCAAATACAGTAAAAGCTGTAAACTATAATAAACTGCTAATTAACAAAACAGGGGAAAAAATGTAAACAACTACCTTCTGCTATGGGTACCTAATGTTGAAGACTGTAATTATTAACTATTAAACTATAGTGTCCTAACCTAGCTAATTTCTTCAAAGTATGAAAAAAAACATTAAGCTATAGAATCCAACTCACGGATTACAACACATATATTTAAAATCATATAACTGAAATCCACCAATTGAATTCACAATGCATTATCTACTTTAACAACTAAAGCTAAAGTGGTTCAAAAGTACTTGAAGTGGCCCTTGCTTGAGCTACTACTTCCATAGGATTTTATCAAACACTCACTTAGCAAATAATGATATCAAGGTAATTCTCTTTATTGCATCCTAACATTGAAATTATACACAAAATACAACATGACTTTGTTATATATATTTGTTCAAATAACACACATTATATTCATAACACTACTGCTAAACTAATTTTATAGTAATACTAGTAACTAGATCTCCTCAATAAAAGATCTTGCTATATAGGGTCTATGAGGAGTTTCATTATTCATGGAATGAAAACAAACTTATAAAACAAATGTCAACTCTTCCTCATGGATAGGAAGAGGACTGAGTTTTTGAAATAATAAATAATAACTGCTTGTAACAACAATAGAAAAACCAAATACATACTCTATGTATAACAAATTAACTGCTCATAAGAGAAACGTGTTCAAAAGAATTTTTTTTTCATAACTCAATCTCATTGCAATTAGAATCCTTCTCCTTGTCTCATTGGTAGGTAAGATCAATATTAGGTGATTCACAAATTGATCGGTAAATGATCACCTTTGTTTCCTCTAAAAGTGTTGTGCCTCATTCAGTTGACTTTTATACAATAATCTGCAATCCTTATGCCATGAGTTGAGAAACCTGTTGCTGCAAGTGGGCAATTCTTCTTGTTGCAAGTGTTGGTCTTATTCCTAAGGAATTCTCATTATTAACAATCATAATTTAAATATAAGATCCTACTCAATTTCATAGACATTCATGAATTCATACATACACATATCAACAAAAAAAATTCCATTTCCACATGCTTAAGACTACTTAAAAGTATATAAAAGGTATAGAAGGTTTTGGTAATGCCTTGAAACTTAGCAGAAAGATATGATGAAAATCATGAAACCATAAAAGGGAAACTAGCCAATTATAGAGCCCATCACATTCAACCAACTTAACTCTTACCTCCACCATCCCACAAACTATTACTTGTATCCTCCTTACCACACATTTTAACCAAACATGAAGAGTATAGGATATGTGATGTGAATGACTTATGTTCTAAGGAACCTACCACAATGCCTTATTTTCCATATCTATTAGGGGATAACATGTTTATGTAGCTTTATGAGGTCCTAAATATACTTACCATTCAACATCCACCTCATTCTTCCATTTCTACCATCACACACATTTTTCCCATTTCATATTATATAGCCCAACCTTTCACACCTTATTTTATAGTATACCACCTCCATCCATATTTCCATATCCTTCCTTCCATTATTCCATTCCATGTCCATTCCATTCCATTTCCATCCATTCCATTTCTTCCATTGCTCTCCATCCATCCATTCCATCCATTTGTTCCTCCATCCATTCCATGTTCCATTCCCTCTTCTTGTCCTTCCATTCCTGTTCCTTTTATTCCCTCCTTCCATTCTTTGTCCATGTTCTTCTGTCTCCTCCCTAATCCATCTCCTAGTCCATCCTATTTATTATCCCTTCCATCCCATTCTTTTCCCTAGAACTCTTGTTCCACCCCTCATTTCCATTCTTCTTCATCTTGTCCTTTATCCCCTTCCATTTCCATTCCATTCCAGACCCCCATTCCTTCCATCCATTCTTTCATTCCATGTTTATCCTTCCATTATGTCCATCCTTTGTTTCCCCTCTTCTTGTCCATTTATCTTTCCTTCATTTCCTCTAATCCATCCATTCATCTTCATCCATTTCCTGTCCACCATCCCACTAATCTCTACTAGTCCACCCTATGTTCCATTATCCACATTTACTTCATCCAATTGTACCATCTATTATTTCATGTTCTATCATCCCATCTTGGTCTTGTCCCTTTATCCCATCTATATTATACCGCTTTCATCCATATTTCATCCTATGCACATACACTTACAAGAAACATTTATTTTTATTCATTATTGATCAACTCTCTTCTCTGTCACTATACACAAATCAGGTGTCCACCTTATGTACTATAGTCAAACCCTAGACACTTCCTAATTCACCCTATGTTCCATTATTCCCTCCTAATCCCATCCCATTAACACCTAATAATTCACCCTATGTTTCATTATCCCATTTTAGCCCATCCCATTAATAGGCAACAAATCATTCTATTTTCCATTATCCACTATTG
Source organism: Sequoia sempervirens (assembly GCA_007258455.2). Classification (NCBI taxonomy): domain Eukaryota; kingdom Viridiplantae; phylum Streptophyta; class Pinopsida; order Cupressales; family Cupressaceae; genus Sequoia; species Sequoia sempervirens. The sequence goes on from VDFB02250297.1 coordinate 7,572, forward strand.
TTCTCATTCCATTACTTTCTCTTATTCACCCTATGTTCCATTATCTTATCCTAAATCACCCTGTGTTCCTTTATTTCCTCTTAACCCAATCCCAACAATATCTAATAGATCACCTATTTTTAATGATCCCATCTTGGCCCATCCCACTAATCTTTACTAGTCCATCATATGTTTCATTATCCCCTTCTACTAATGAAGATGAAATCATCAATTTACTTTTACCATATTTCAAATACAGTTGAACTAGGTATTCTAGATGCATTATTTAATAAAAAATAATATTTTATAGTATTTTAATATCATTTATTGAATTAATGATTACTAAATGCATAATTTAATGCAAGGGATGTTTACACAATTATTACAAATGGAGATAATAAAGAAGGAATAAATTATTATTTATGTCATTATGTTGAGGAAAAAAATTAAATTGGAAGTCCTATCATAGATGGAGAAGAAATTGGGTATCCTACAAGATCAATGGTTATTACTAGAACATGTATTAGAAGGTATCTAATGAATAAGTCCCATGTGTGGTTGTTTGAGGACTTGGACACACAAAAAAAACTTCACTATTCTAACCTTGTGGCATCAAATGTTCAGTTGATCAAATATGGGGATAGAACATTGAATAAGAACATATGGAAAGTTTAGGAGTCTAGCCATAAAGCAATACTCAACATCATAAGGAGTAGAGAAGATATGCATGGTTCATTGGAATGAATTGGTGGAATGACACAAAGGTTTTACATAGTTTGTAAGTATGTCATGTACTTCTAAAATTTATTTGATTTCAATATGTTATGCACTTCTTAATCTAGGTTTTCATTTTGAATATGTTGTGCACTTATTAATTTATTTGATTTAAGTATGTTATAATTCTTAATCCATGAATTCTATTTGAGCATGTTATTAAATTTTTAATATGTTGGTTAGTGGTGCCAAACAAGCTTCCACTTTCTTGTGGTTGGTGTTGTTAGTAGAGAATTTTATATTCTGGAAGAAAATATAATATTTTAATTTGATTGGTTGAGTGGATCCCTAAGTGTCTTGTTTTTTCTAGTTGATCTAATGATTTCAGTTTTATCTTCTTCTATCTCATCTCTATGTGAAATGAAACATCACAAAAGTTCCAAGGTTATTTCGGCCCTCTCTTTAAAATATATCCAAATAGTCTTAGGAGAATGCCATATTACACGTACATATCAATAGATTGCACAATATTGTGTGAATTTGGGCTCAATATTATACCCTTTACTTATCCCCATACACACACATCCTCATGTATTTATATGTTCCTTATCCATATGTGCCTTATTCATTTGCCACACTAGGTATGTCATTGTTAAAGTTTCAATGCATTATGAAGGTTCATTCTTACAAGATATACCCATATCCCATAATCAATCTTACCGAAGGCCTTATGTTTTCAAGACCATATAAGAATGGAAATATTTTTTTAAAAATGGTTTCAAGAAGTTCATGGTTGTGAAAATCATATTGGACTATTATTAGGCCATTTGAGAGCTCATAGGTCATCAAATCTCCATGAAAAAAGAGACTTGAAGTTGCCTTTGGGAGTTTGGAGATGACCAAGGGTTTGAAAGGAAATATAAACATTGGGTTGGGTGGGAGATCCTAGGGGAGTCCTTGTTTTGTTCCCTAAGTGTTCCAATCCCTTAGGGCTATATAGTTCCAACAAGGTCTTTTAAGAGTCTCGAGGGAAAAAAACTACCAATCTATGATGGTATAGTTCTTGCAGTTTGTGTGGCCTATGAATTTTTCTAGGCATAAAATTGGATACGAGGTCACTTAAAAAATAACTTCTCTTCATTTTCTTCAACTCCACACTGGTCATTTGATTGTGACAAAGATCAAACACATTCTTGTAAAAAGCATCATTTGAGAGAAATGTAAAGGTGTCATTATGCATATATTTATATTCTACGTGTCATAAGATTGAATAATCTATCCTAAAATATTAGGATGGACAAGTGAATTCTAGGGGATATCCCATTTTTTTCCCCATGTGTGTCAATCCATTTGAGCTACAAAATTCTAGCAAGGTCTCTTAAGAGCCCTAAGAACAAAAGGCTACCAATATATGATGATGTAGTTCTTAGAGTTTATGGGGCATATGAACATTTTTTCTAGAAATATAAGTGGATGTGGAATACCTCCAAATAACCTCTCTCAGCTTTCATCAACTCCACATCATTTTATTTTGACAAATATCAAACACATTTTTATAAAAAGTGTTAGTTGAGAGAAATGTAAAGGTGCCAATAGGCATATTTTTTTGTTCTACTTAGATCATAGAACTAAATAAACTACACCAACATGTAGAGGTTGGTTCGTGGATTCTAGATGAGCCCCATTTCATTCCCCAAGTGTGTTGATCCATCTAGGCTACATGGTTCTAGAAAGGTCTCTTAAGAGCTATGAGAGCAAAAAATAGCCAATCTATGATGGGAAAGTTATAAAAATTCATGGGGCCTATAATGTATCATTTAGACCTAAAAGTGGATGTGGGTTCCCTCCAAAATAACTTCTCTCAATTTTCATTAACTCCACATTGTTTGACCATGACAAGATTGAATGGATTCTTGTTAAAAGTGTCATTTGAGAGTTCAAGTAGGGTTCAATTACTATTGGTGTTATAGTTTATTTAGGGTTATAGTTCAATTAGGGTTCAAGTAGGGTCAAGGTTAGGGTTTAATTAGGGTTAGGGTAAGGTTATGGTTCAGTTATGGTTAGGATTACGGGTAGGTTAGGATTTGGGTTATGATTCAATTTGGGTAGGGTTAGGTTTATAATTAGGTCAGCATTAATGTTCAATTAGAATTAGGTTTGGGGTAAGAGTTAGCGTTTTAGGATAAAGTTGGGGGTCAAAGTTAGGGCCAGGGTTGGGCTGGTTGAAAATGGTTTACTTGATTATTTGATGTTTAAGTCTCAATAAGGAACTATAGTATTTACAAAAAACCTTTGGCCTAAATATGTTGAATCATGACAATCATGTACTCCTTAGTCTAACCATTAGATATACCAATTAAACAACCAAGGGAAAATGATTGTGGACAAAAAGAAAGTGTGGCAATGAGCCTAGGATGATGTATGTAAATATATGATGTGATAATGGTACTATATTTCCTTGAATGTTCTTTGATCATTCCTTTATCTGTAGATTCCTAAGAGATATTGTATGGTTGAAATGATTGATTGAATATCTTTAAATATAAAAAAATAACACATAAATCAATATAAAAGGTGTGCTAGGTCAATTCACAATTGCTAGTGGTCAAAAACGCGTGAATACTAATTTAGATTAAAAAAATTTGAGGTTCAAATCCATAACTATATAAATGACCTAGTAAATTCTACATCCACAAATTGATCTAACATGATGGATAGGGAAGCTTAGGATTGAGACCAATTTCAATGAAAGAAATTGATAAATGGATCAAGATAAAGTGATTTTATGAAATAAATTCATGTAAGAATATACCACTTATAGAATTAATGTTGTGTTAAAGACATTATAATTGAAGACTCAAATTACTGGTCATAAGTATGTAATTTTCCCCAAATTATATATGATAAGTACTGAGTTTGTGAACATTAATTACGCTTCCCCTAACTTAATCAAGGCTAATTAAATGAGAGAACACAAGTGTCCACTAGAATAAATAAGGGTCAAATATCATAATATCACATTTTATTTTAATAAATTAAATACAATAAAATGATGTGCATAGAAGTAGAATTTAAGAGGGAACATTTGTAAGGATGAAGGCTTGCAAATCTGATTCACCATACAATAGAAAATAAGTTATCTTAGAGTGTATATTTTGTCCTTATATTATTTGCAAGTTAATTTTACTAGAAAATGTTTATTTTAATCCTTGCATAATGTTTGCAATATAAAATTAATATTGATTTGTGGTGCATGTAAGGAATCTAGGGATGCATGTATCAGATGGGCTAGACATTCTTTGGGAAACATTCTATGTTGTATTTAATATTGCAATAAATATTTCATAATGGAAAAATTTAGTACCAAAAGGAAAAGCTTAATGCCAAAAGTGAGGGGGACACAAATTTGTAAGTTTACAGTATTAGGCACATAATTTTTCTAATACAATTGTAATTTTTTCCCCCTAACCACTACAATATTTTTTCATTTCACATAAACTAACAACTTAATCAACCAAGCATCTATGATATAAAACGAAAGTGCTGATTTTAAATTTTTTTCATTCACCATGGTGATGGAAAATAAACGTCACCGATTAAATGCTTATACTCAAAAGTGCTAAGATCCTATAATTATGGGAATCCCTAGATCTAGGCCTAAACCACAAGGTTCATGATGACTCTACCTACACATCCCCTTGTGGTAAATTAGAGGCTTCATAGTTCACTCAACAATATTAGAGGAAGTTCATTCTCTCCTCTTGTATGAGATATCTAATCTCACCTCTAAACCATGACTATGCATTAAGCATAAGCTATGAACTTAGTAAATTATAATATAATGATAATATTCTTTCCATCAAGTGTTGGTTTCATACCAAAAATTACTAGTCCTTAATGTATAAACATACAAAAATACATAGGGTTTGTATCATACCATAATTGGACAAAGATCACACATACAAAGTGACTATATCTAGCATACATCACATATACACCAGGTGACTAGCTCATATGCACATCATAGTATAAAAATGACTAGCTCATACACACATCATATGTACCATGGTGATTAGATCATATGTACATCACACTAGTACAACCATGATTGGCTCATACGTACATCACAAGTATTCATGTGTGAACTAGGTGAATGTTAGCTAATCCATAAAAGTAGCATGTAGACATTAATCATTAGCACAACCCAATGATTGCTTGTCACTACTCAAACACCTTAGAAGTTCACACTTCAGTGGGTCATACATAACATGATTTATAATAATGATCAAGTGAGCTAGATAAATATATCACAATCAATAAAGCTATGGGCCTATACATAGAGACCTCTAGATACAAAGTTAGATTTCACAAACACATAAGATTTACATAGAACCAACACAAGATGAATTGTACCCAACATGTACATATAATCAAATATTGTCTAGAAAGTAAACAATCTCTTTCTTCATTGTGCTTACTATATAGAAGTATATTATGTATTAAATACAAGTTATTAGGTTTTCATAACTCAAACAAAACCATTTAATACCCATTTCAGCCTCAAATTGAAGCCTACTAAGAGAGAAGGTCAAATGAATTAGAAACAACCCCAAACCTTAGAGACCCCCCCCCACAGACTTGAGGTTACAATGACATCCTTATTCCAAGGACTAACTTTGTACCCACTTCCAAATGAGATCGAAGTAACACACATTTCTCCTTACATGGTCTCTCAAGGGATTCCTATGCTCAAGTTTCCTCATAATCATGGTTTCATTAATTATTAACACCAAAAATGGTTCCTTTAAATGATTTGCATCAATTAATAGTTCTCAATGATAAAGAAGGAATTCTAACATACTTCCTAATTTAGTAAGCCTAAATTACAACACTTCCATCTAAGGACATCAATTTCTCTAATTAGAACTCACCACCTTTATTATTCATGTAATGCAAAAATTATGGAAAAAACCAAAAGTCTAATTGGGTCAATGGCCACACTGACCACAAATGATAAATTACCTTTACAAAAACCATAGTAGGTAGGATTTTTTATCCTATTCACTCATACATGAAATGGAAAACCACAAAGCAATTAGTTTCATGTTACTTTAGTGTCTACTAGATATTTTTGTTAGGATTTATCCTTGTTAATCTCTAAGGCTAGTGATGAAACTTGGGAGCATTCCTTCATATTGGAGTTTCAAATACAAAGGAAATGGACTGCCACCTCTTAGACTGGTTTAATTACATAGTGAGTCTAGAATTGATTTTTTGATATAACTTATTCAAACCTTGGCACTTTTTTTCACTCTATTAATTAACCACATATTACTAAAATTATTCGAAATTAATAATTGTCATTATCCCTTTACTAGCAATAATTAAAAACTTGCTCTAAACATAATCAACATTTGAGTCATATTAGAGATATTTGGGCAACATCATATCCTTCAAATCATCATACAGTCAATAATAATAATGATGTCATTCTTAAACCTTTTATTTCATTTTTTATTAAAATGCAATCCAAATACCTTATATTAACAAGGTATAACCCTCTAAAATTCCTAAACTACCATGGATAGTCAATAAAAACAAAATATAAATATCCTAAGTTATACTTCAAAACATCCTTCTTACATAGAAGATGACTATGTGTAAAACCTCCAAGTAGCAAGGAAGTTTTATTAATTTCCATAGATGCATGAATACCCATACCATTATAGGATAACAAACCTTATATATAATAGTACCTAGATGTTGGATGTAACTTGTACCATGAAGGTTCAATTTAAGATTCACTCAAATATACTTCTTGTAATTGAAAATACTATCATGCTAGGACAACAACCATATCATAACATCTTCTTTGATATGATTACCAAGTATTATACGAGGATTCATATTTAAAACTCAACCACTAATCTTCTACTTGGACATGTTAAATAAAAAATCATACTTTATGTCATTATCTTATAATTATTGTTAATAAGTATGGTAAGAACCTTTGTCATAGTCTTTAATTTTTTTTCAAGATAAATGCATTGCCTAAGATATAGTGCATTATCCAATTATTTAAGGAGGCATTCTTATCTTTTATAATAAATATTGAACACACGATAGTATTTTCTAAGGCCATTGCAAATTTTCAAAGTCAATTTTAGAACACTAACATAATTGAAAGGAATGCTCAAGAAAAAGTGGTTATCTAACCTAATTTATTTCAAAATAAAGGATTTTCTTTTTAATCTTAATTCAACTATAATATTTGAGGACAACCCTCATCTCTAAATTACGAAATTTCTTATAATAATCTCCATACCTTAAATAGTGCACTTAAGTTAAAGCTAGCACATATCAATAATCTTCTTTAGCAATTTTAGAGTAGCTAAATGAATATCAATAGTACTATATTCATAATCATCTTCATGGTACATAATGATATTATCCTTCAAATGGAAACTTATTTTCATGTCTTAGTAGGCAACATAATCATATTCTTTGTTGATTCCACTAAGTGTAACCTTATGTAATACCTAAAATTCTAGATGGGTTGAATAAAAAAGGCAAGATAGCCCATAAGAAAGTTTGTAGTGTTTTTCCCATAGATATTGGGATAGGTTTAATCTCAAAAATATTTTGACTCTAAGAAAACCATCCTTAAGCAACACAAACTATATAATTAATAAAAAAAAACTCAAAATATATAATTAATAAAAAAAACTAAGTACCTATTTTGTTGTTCACTATGCTCCATGAAATCCATATTCTGGATTCATCTTTCACATCTACCAAGGTAGTTGCAACTCTAATATCTAACAAAATTTCCCTCCTTTATGCTTTAGTAGACATCTATTTTTTCTCCTAAATCTCCCATTTTATCTTACGCACGGAGGATGTGGGCTACTTTTAGAGAATTTTCCTACCAATTTCATTTGTTTGAGATATTCTAAAGCCTTTTTCAACAAATCAATTCTAAGAAGATCATGCATATGTCCTTCATCAAACCCTTTTCCTTCCAACCCTTC
>VDFB02250301.1:0-15351 GCA_007258455.2 Sequoia sempervirens
CATTTCAAATCATGGCTACAAAATCACTTTCAAATGGATCCCTACACTGTTCCCTGTGATCTCCTATGCATCATATCCTCTGCTATCCCACAATGTGTATGCTTTCGCTATTAGTGTGTATGCTTTCGCTATTAGTGTGTATGCTTTCGCTATTGGTTTGTATCATTATGTTGGGTTTGATTTTTTTTTCTAATATGGTTTTGCTGCGTTTGTAGTTGGATGACTAAAAGTAATTTGGTAGATGTGCAGGTGTGCTGACCCAGAAGAAAGCATTCTTAGAAATGAGATCGATAACTAATTATGTAGGAGGATCTTTTGCAGCAAACGATGCATATGTGATATAGCAATTATGGTATTTAGATGCTCGTGTATTTCCATGTATTGAAAGCGAACATTGCATTGGCTTCCAGAGCCATAGGAAGAAGTCTGAAGAAGTAGGATGGGCTATGAAAAATATAAATATTTGTGAATGAATGTTTTTTTGAATCAAGAAAATTATGCACTAGGTGTATTGCTTAAAAATCTCCATGTCAATCCATGTTAGAAAAACACTAAAGGCTTGGCAGTATAATAGGCAACACATAAATACTAACAAGTTTGTATTTGCAGCCAAATCTAATTTGTGTTCTATGCTCGATGAAACCAATAGACAATTCAAATTAAAAGACCTATTAAATGTGCTTTTTCTAATTTAACATTGAAAGTGTTTTACGCATAAGACACCAAGGAACTAAAAATTGCATTGACTATATCAAACACCTCTATAGGTACGTGCAGTTTAACTAGATCTTAAACTGATCCTTTAAATTAGATATTTATATAATCATAACTCAAACTAAATTAGCTTTATTTATTTGACAATAATAATTAGATTTTAATTAAATAATTTGAATTAATATATTTATAATTAATAACTTAATATTATAATAAGTTAACCTTACTATTAATAATTATAATAATAAAAATCAAAATCAATAAGTTAACCTTACTATTAATAATTGAAATAATAATAATCAAAATCTTAAGTTAACTTGTAATGTTATTAATTATAATAATAATAGAATTTGATTAATTTCTAATCAGGTTAACCTTATTATTAGGTTACCAATTCCATGATAAATTAATAATGATTAACTATAAATAATTATATAATTAAGTTATTAAATTATGTTTAACTATAAGCTGTAACTACAATCCTAACTACTCAATTGTTATCATAATAATAGACATCTATTGTTTTCGGGTTATGCAACTCTAAAACTTATTATAAATGATAAGGTTGGGGATTACATTTTCAGGTTAGGGGTTGAATTGAACAAATGAATTATGGTTATGATTAGAGGTTGATTTAGGGTTGGGTTGCAGATTTATTAGCCCGAGGGTTCTAGGATCAGTGGAGGTTAGGGTTCATATAGGAGGTTGCAATTACTATTACAATTCAATAGGGTTAGAAGGACAGGTGTTGGGTTGTATTGATAATGCTTACATTTTGGTTAAGTTTAGGGTTCATTTAGGGTTAGGAATAACGTTCACTTGGGATTAGGGTTAGGTTTTAATTAAGGTTCAATTAATGTTAGGTTTTTATTAGGGTTACATATAATAAAATTGATTAAAGATAGGCTTATTTATGGAATTTATTTTTAATGTTACCTAAGTTATAGCAATGGAACTTAATTGGGATTATGATTCTATTAGCATTAAATTAGGGTTGGAGTTAGGGTAAAGATTAAGATTTAATTACAGTTAGGGTTCAATTAAGATTAGCTATAGGATTAAATTAATATTACTATTAAGGTTAGGGTTCTAATAAGGTTAGGGTTAAATTAGGGCTAGGACACAACTATGATTACGGTTAGGGTTAAATTTTATCATAAGTTTTTAAATTAATATATTCAAACTACCATACTATATTTAACAAATTAGTGTTAGGGTTAGGTTTAGGGTTGAAATAGAATTATGATTCAAGGTTATCATTAAGGTTTGATTACACTTATGATTGAAATTAGTGTTTAATGAGGGTTAGGGTTAGGTTTATAATTAGGGTTAGGGTTGGGGTTAGTAGTAGTGTTTAGGTTATCATCACAAATACATTTATCATCACAAATAGGAATTAGGGTTAGGGTTAGGGTTAGGGTTAAGGTTAGGGATAGGTTAGAGTTAAAATTGGGAATGGGGTTGGGATTATCATCACAAATAGATTTATCATCATGAATAGGAGTTAGGGTTATCATCACGAATAGGGATTTTGGTTAGGGTTAGTGTTATGGTTATGGTTATGGTTATGGTTAGGGTTAGAGTTATCATCAAGAATAGGATTAGGGTTAGGGTTATTGTTAGGGTTAGGATTAGGTTAGGTTTATCATCACAAATATGATCAGGGTTAGGGTTAGGGTTAGGGTTATGGTTAGAGTTAGGGTTATCATCACAAAAAGGTTTATCATCACGAATAGGATTAGGGTTAGGATTAGTGTTAGGGTTAGGATTAGGGTTAGAATTAGGGTAAGGTTTATCATCATGAAAAGGATTAGGGTTAGGGTTAGGATTAAGGCTAGGGTTAGGGTTATAATCTTGAATAGGTTTATCATCACAAATAGGGATTAGGGTTAGGGTTAGGGTTAGTGTAAGGGTTAGGGTTATGGTTATAGTTATGGTTACAGTTAGGGTTATCATCATAATAAAGTTCTTCATCACGAATAAGATTAGGGTTAGGGTTATCATCACCAATAGGCTTATAATCATTAATAGGATTAGGGTTAGGGTTACCATCATGAATAGGGATTAGGGTTAGTTTTAGGGTTAGGATTAGGGTTAGGGTTAGGGTTATGGTTATGGTTAGAGTTAGGGTTATCATCACGAAAAGGTTTATCATCATGAATAGGATTGGGGTTAGGGTTAGTGTTGGGGTTATGATTAGGGTTAGAATTAGGGTTAGGTTTATTGTCACAAAAAGGATTAGGGTTAGGGTTAGGATTAAGGCTAGGGTTAGGGTTATAATCTTGAATAGATTTACCATCACAAATAAGGATTAGGGTTAAGGTTAGCGATAGGGTAAGGGTTAGGATTATGGTTAGGGTTAGGGTTAGGGTTATGATTATGGTTAGGGATATGTTTATAAATGATAAATATAGTAATTTGGTTAGGTTTAGAGTTAAAATTGGGATTAGGGTTGGGGTTATCATCGTGAATAGGTTTATCATGACGAATAGGGTTAGAGTTAGGGTTAGGGTTAGGGTTAGGGTTATGGTTATAGTTAGGGTTATCATCATGATTAGGTTCTTCATCATGAATACGATTATCATCACGAATAAGATTAGGTTTAGGGTTAGTGTTAGGATTAGGGTTAGGGTTATCATCACTAATAGGCTTATCATCACGAATAGGATTAGGGTTAGGGTTATCATCACGAATAGGGATTAGAGTTAAGGTTAGTTTTAGGGTTAGGGTTAAGGTTAGGGTTAGGGTTATGGCTATGGTTATGGTTAGAGTTAGAGTTATCATCATGCAAAGGTTTATCATCACGAATAGGATTAGGGTTAGGGTTAGTGTTAGGGTTAGGATTAGGGTTAGAATTAGGGTTAGTTTTATGATCATGAATAGGTTTTTCATCATGAAAAGGATTAGGGTTAGAGTTAGGATTAAGGATAGGGTTAGGGTTATAATATTGAATAGGTTTATCATCACAAATAGGGATTAGGGTTAGGGTTAAGGTTAGGATTATGGTTAGGGTTAGGATTAGGGTTATGATTATGGTTAGGGATATGTTTATAAATGATAAATATAGTAATTTTGTTAGAAAATAATTAAAATTGGGATTAGGGTTGGGGTTATCATCACAAATAGGTTTATCATGACAAATAAGGTTAGGGTTAGGGTTAGTGTAAGGGTTATGGTTAGGGTTAGGGTTATCATTATAGTTAGGGTTATCATCATGATTATGTTCTTCATCATGAATAGGATTATCATCACAAATAAGATTAGGGTTAGGGTTATCATCACGAATAGGGATTAGGGTTAGGGTTAGTTTTAGGGTTAGGTTTAGGGTTATGGTTATGGTTATGGTTAGAGTTAGGGTTATTATCATGAATAGGATTAGGGTTAGGGTTAGTGTTAGTGTTAGGATTAGGGTCAGGTTTATCATCACGAAAAGGATTAGGGTTAGGGTTATAATCTTGAATAGGTATATCATCACAAATAGGGATTAGGGTTAGGGTTAGGGTAAAGGTTAGGATTATGGTTAGGGTTAGGGTTATGATTATGGTTAGGGAAATGTTTATAAATGATAAATATAGTAATTTGGTTAGTGTTAGAGTTAAAATTGGGATTAGGATTGGGGTTATCATCACGAATAAGGTCAAGGTTAGGGTTAGTGTTAGGATTAGGATTAGGGTTAGGGTTATCATTACAAATAGGGATTAGGGTTAGGGTTAGTTTTAGGGTTAGGGTTAAGGTTAGGGTGAGGTTTATAGTTAGGGTTAGTGTTAGGGTTAGGATTAAGGTTAGGGTTAGGATTAATATTAAGATTAGGATTAGGACCTAACCATAACCATAACCCTAATCATAATCCTAACCCTAATCCTAAGCCTAAGCCTAACCCTAATCCTAGAATCCTAACTTCAGTGACTGTACATCCTATTCTAATTCTAACCTTCAACCCCTAGTACTCAGCCTAACCTATTTCCTTTCAAAATTAGGCGATGCAACCGAGTCACAGCACCGTCTCAGTCCTGGCCTTGGCCCTGGCAGCATGGTCTCGTGCGACTGTATTCTGGTCACAACCTGGTGTACTTTCAATGCTAGCTCTGGCCTAGCCCTGGCCCCAGCCGTTTGAATTAGGCCTTGGCTCTGCGTCCTAGTCACAGTCTGGCCCTGGCCTGGCTTGATTCTGACCTGATAAGGCAAAAGGCCTGGCCTAGTCTAATCTTGGCACTAATACAAATCCTGGCCTGGTCCTGGCCCTGGCCATGGTCATGATGTGGTAGCGTGCAACCTGGTGTTTCTTCAATCCTGATCCCTGGCTGGGCAAACCTAGCCTAAGCACCAGTGCCATTCCTGATGCAGTGCAACCTGGTGGGCCTAAGCATGACTGTACATTGCAGCCTGGCCCTGGCGTCCTGGCCACTGGCCCGATGCGACCCTATTTTCGTCTTGTCCTAGCCCTGGTAACAGGCCTGATCCTGGCCTGATCATGTTAGGCTGTCATGGTATATTATGTTAATTTGTTATTGTTTTTATAATAAAATAATATATAGTAAAATATGTGTAAAATGAGTATTTGAATATAAATTTGCATGTTGTAAATTTACTACTAGCATATATATATTATTTTAATAATATTTATAAAATACGCCAAGAGATATCCTTCTCAAGGCGCCTAATTTTTAATCAAATTTTTATTATAAAAATTGAATAGGCACCTCGAGAAGGATATCTCTCACCATATTATATATATATAATTAAATATATATACTAATTATATTAATGTATAAAATACGCCAAAGAGATATCTAGCCTCTAGAACTGTGCACTTTTGAAATTGACTTAAAAAATAGGCGCCTCGAGAAGGATATCTCTCGGCATATTTTATATATATTATTAAACATATATATGCTAGTAGCAATTGCAACACAACATGTAATATCTTTAATAAATTATTTTTATATTTATATATTTTATATTAAATAATTATAATAATTAATATATTATAATATGATAGTATAATATTTGTAATATTATTTAAAATAATAATATATATAACTTAATATTTAAATGTTAAGTTAAAATATATTAATATATTTTAAGTATATTTATAATATTATAATAAAAATATTATATCAACAATATTTAGTTAGGATTAGGGTTAGGGTTAAGGTTAAGAGATATAGTTAAGGTTAGGATTAGGTCTAGAGATATAGTTAGGGTTAGGGTTAGAGTTAATATATAGTTAGGGTTATGGTTAGAGTTAATATTACCATGAGAGACAAGGTTTGCATTAAAATTAGGGTTAGGGTTATATACATGTAATATCTTAAATAAATTATTTTTATATTTATATATTTTATATTAAATGATTATAATAATTAATATATTATAATATGATAGTATAATATTTGTAATTCAATTTTAGAAAATAATATATAATTTAATATTTAAATGTTAAGTTAAAATATATAGAAATATATTTTTAAGTATATTTATGTATGTTAAAAGAAATATTATATCATCAATATTTAGTTAGGATTATGGTTAGGGTTAAGGTTAAGAGATATAGTTAAGGTTAGGGTTAGGTCTAGAGATATAGTTAGGGTTAGGGTTAGAGTTAATATATAGTTAGGATTGGGGTTAAGGTTAATATTAGGATGACAGAAATGGTTTGCATCAAAATTAGGGTTAGGGTTATCATCAAGATAAGCTTAGGATTAAGGTTCGGGTTAGCATGAGGATTAGGGTTACAATAAGGTTTAGGGCCAAGTTTAGGGTTAATATATATGGTTAGGGTTGGGGTAATATTAGGGTTAAGGTTACTCAGTTGATTTACATGGTATGTTTTGAATCAAGTTTAAGGAGGAGTTAGGATTATGGTTGGGATTTAAGGTTAAGGAATATAAAACTAGGGTTTTAGGGTTGATTTGGGGCCACATATAGTTAGGGTTAAATATAGTTGCTTTTATTATGATAGAAGTTCAGGAGTTCAAAATTAAGTTAGGGTTGCTTATTAAGATTAGGTTATTTAAGGTTTGTTTATCCAAGTTTAGGGTTAACTCTAGTTATATAGTTAGGTTTGGGGTAATAATTGGGGTTAAGGTTATCGGGATTAGCGTTATAGTTATGTTCTCGATCAAATTTAGGGTTAGGATTATGGTTAGGTTGGGGTTAAGAGATATAGTTAGGTTTAGGGTTTAGGTTAGGATTAGGGTTAGTGATATAGTTAAGCTTATGGTTATGGTTAAGAGATATAGTTAGGGTTATAAATATGGTTAACATTAAGATGAGGGTTAGGGTTTGCATCAAAAATAGGGTTAGGGTTAGCATGAAGAATAGTTTAATAGGATTAGGTTTAGGATTAGCATTAGGATTAAGGTTACATTTAGTGTTTTATAACCCAGGGCCTAACACTAATGCTAGCCCTAACCTTAACCATAAGCCTATTTCTAACACCAATTCTTTCACTAACCCTAACCTTCAACCCTACCCCTAAATATAGCTTATCCCTATCTTTAACCCTAATTATACCCTAACTCTAACCCTAACCCTCCCTAAGTGAACCTTAACCATAATCCTAATGCTAAACCTAATTCTAATCTAATGCTAATTTAACCCTAATTAAACCCAAACTCTAATCATAATTACACTCTAACCCTAACCTTTATCCTAGTTGAACCCTTAACCCTAATTGAACCCAAACCCTAATCCTAATTACACTCTAACCCTAACATATATATATTTAATAATATATATAAAATATGTCGAGAGATATCCTTCTTTCTTGTCTATTTTTTTATCAATTTCTCACATAAAAGTGCAATAGATGCCTGAGAAGGATATCTCTCAACATATTTTATATATATTATTAAATATATATAAGCTAGGGTAAGTGTTAAGGTGAGGATTAGGTTTAGGTTTATGGTTAAGGTTATAATTTGAATTAATTTTAGTTATAGAATTAGGGTTATGGTTAGATATAGATTTAGAATTAGGGTTGGGGTTAATTTTAATTCTACCCTTAACCATAATTCTAATCCTATTTGTAATTCTAATTCTTATACTAATCCTAATTCTAACTACAATCCTAATTCAAACCCTAATTGAATCATAAACTTAACCTTTATCATAACTCTATTTGAACTCAAGCTGTAACCTAACCCCAAGCTTTATTATAGAACACTAACCCAAACCCTAACCATAATAATAACCTTAAGTGAACACTAACCGTAATTGAACAATAACCTTCACCCTAATTTAATCTTAACTCTAATTAAACCCTAATAGTAACCCTAAACCAAATTGTACCTTACCCTAACCCTAAGAGTAAATCTATTTGAACCCTATACATGACCCTAACTATAATCCTAATTGAACTCTAACCCTAATTGAATCATAACTATAATTAAATTGTAATCCTATTTGGATCATAACCTTAAACCTTAAACTCCATTGAATTGTAACTATAATTAAACCCTAACCCAGAATCCTAATCCAAAATCTTATCCTAATTAAACCCTAAGCGTAATTAAACCCTATACAAAATCCTAATTTAACCTCATGTATTCAAATCTTTGTTAGGTTTATTTTATTTAGTATTTCTTATTGATTTATATTTTATATCTTTGTTTTTTCTTTTTGATTGTTTTATGTGTGATCAAATATCTAATTTATCTTGAATCTTTTTATTTATTTATTTAATGTTTTTATTTATTTTCATTTTTTATTTATTTATTTGAATCTTTGTGATATTTTTTTATTTATCTTTGATTTATTTATTTATGTAAGGGTTAGGGTTAGTGTAAGGGTTAGTGTTAGATGATTAATTAGTGTGAGGGTTAGTGTTAGATGATTATTTATTTATTTGTGTAAGGGTTAGGGTTAGTGTTAGATGATTAATTAGTGTGAGGGTTAGGATTTAATTACAACTAAGATTCAATTAGGGTGGGTTAGGGTTCAAATGATGTTCAATTAGGGTAAGGGTTCTAGGATAAAGTTTGGGGTAATGCTTAGGATTGGGGTTAGAATTCAATTAGGATTAGGGTTAGGGTTACAAATATGGTAAGGGTTAATATTCAATTAGGAATTAATTAGGGATATAGTTAGGGTTTATATTCAATTAGGGTTAGGGTCAACTAAGGTTAGGATTAATATTTAATTATAATTCGGGTTCATTTAGGCTTAAGTTTAGGGTTTAATTAGTTAGGGTTATAGTTAGACTTAAGGTTAGGGTTAGTGTTTAGGTTCAATTAGGGTTACAACTAGACTTAAAGTTAGGATTAATGTTTAGGTTCAATTAGGGTTGATTCTCAACAAGATAAGGGTTATGGTTAGGGTTAGGATTCTAAGATAGATCTTTACGCTACGATTTGTGTTGAATTAGGGTTAGGAGTTATAAGTCACAATTAGGGATATATTTGTATTAAGATTAGAGTTTGGAGTTATAAGTTAAGATTAGGGTCAATGTTAGAGTAAGGGTTAGGGTTAGGGTTGGGGATTAATTACTATTAGATTTAGGGTTTAATAAGGGTTAAGATTCAATTAGGGTTAGGTTCAATTGATGTTTAATCATGGTTAGGGTTCTACGATAAATTTTTTTGTTAGGGTTGGCATTATAATTCAACTAGGATTAGGGTTAATGTTACAATTACAAAAAGGGTTAAGATTTAATTAGGGTTTTGATTAGGGTTTCTATTTTTAATAAATTTTCTCACATAAAACTAATCCTAACTGAATAGTTTTTTAATAATCCTAACTAAATATTGATGATATAACATTTTTTATTATAATATTATAAATATACAAAAAATATATTTATATATATTAACTTAACATTTAAATATTAAATTATATATATTATTTTTAAAAATTGAATTACAAATATTTTACTACCATATTATAATATATTAATATAATTTATTTAAGATATTACATGTGCTACTAGCATATATATATTTAATAATATATATAAAATACGCTGAGAGATATCCTTCTTGAGGCGCCTATTCAACAATTAAAAAATAGGCGCCTTGAAAAGGATATCTCTTAGCGTATTTTATATATATTATTAACTAGCGATCACACCTTGGTGTGCAATGGGTACGCCCAAGAGGCGTGGAAGGTCAATTAAGAAAAAAAATGATTTTTTTTCCATGCATTTGTGCAATTATTATTAATATTATTAGTATTATTATTATTATTTTAAATGTATTTATTGTTATATTTTTAAATAATTAATATATAAAGTTTCATTATGTTACATTATGATTATTATATTATTAATAATTGAGTCAGATATTAGATTAGATTATATTAAAAAAATTTGAATATATTTAAATCATATTATATAATGTAAATATTTAAGTATAGTGTAATATATAGTTCTCTTAAATAATATTATATTTATACTATATCGGTATAAGTGGGGATATTTAACCTCAGAAGTTCATCATGAGAGGCCACAAAAATTATATTATTTTTCTGTATATTTATTATATAATAATATTATATTAGTATTTTTTGTTATATATTTACTATTATATTGTTATTTTTGTTTATATATTATTAATAATAATAGTAATATATTATTAATATTTAAATTATTATATTATTTATTATTTTTTCTACAATGAAAGCACATGATGCTCTTTATAATTTTATAATTTATAATTTTAGATATCCATCTTGAGGCGCCTATGCACTTTGATGTGACAAATTGATTAAAAATAGGCCTCCACAAAGATATCTCTCAACTTTTTTATAAATATTATTAAAAAATGATATATATATATATATATAATATAATTTTGATATTATTATTATATTATTCTAATTATTACAATATCATATTATTCTTAATATTAAATTATTCTCACTATTATATATATTAATATTGTTTTTGAATGTTATATTTAATAGAATATAATTATCCTTAATATTATATTATTAATAATAGTTTTAAATTATTGTATTATTAAACTATTATGATTATATTATGATTATTATATTATTATTAATATATTATTCTTAATATTATATTAATAATCTTAAATTAGTATATAATATTCAGAAAAATACAGAAATAAGAAAACATGATTTAATTAACTTACCGATTAGCTAATTCCAGTCCTGTAAGGGTTTTCTTTTAAGGGTTTACAGTTTTTCTTTTCTTAGAAGATCTTCAAGTGTTGACATGAATTTCCAAGCAATGAAGACGGTGATTTTTGTTGGCTAAGAAAACTATCTAGCGGCGTGAATAAAAATAAATCGATCACCACCTGTGTACTGCCAAAACGAAGAGGTGAAATAAAAAAAATTCACTCTCGTGCAGTGTGAAAAGGAATGCCAGTGGTAAAAATAAATATCTCTAATATCTCTCCCACATAAAGTACTTTTAGAACGGTAAAAAATAGTAATTCCTGCCATGTCAACTTTTTTAATAAATATGTGTCCATGCATACGAGAAGAGTTCGAAGGAGCGGAAATCCATAACAGTGAGGAAAGTAGTAAAAGGCGGTGAAAACAACCAAATTTTTTATGAAATTTATGAACGACTACACAGTACATGCGCAGGTATTGCCTGCAGGCCTGCACAGTAGTGAAAAAACTTTTAATTTTTTTTGGAGAGGGCCGACGAAATCACAAAAAAAGCAGCAAAAAAATTGCAAAAAATTATGAACGAATGAGATTCGTTTAACTGTATTGCAGTTACCTGTTATTCGTTGATAGTGAAAATTGGGTTGGCTATTTCTAAATATGATACGCCTTTAGTGTGTATATATGCTAGTTTATTTTTCAGAAGGATGAAATTCACGTTGCCGTCGATCAAAATGCCTTCAAGATCAACGATTGCCCGCCATCCCGTGATTGGGAATTGTAGGATGGCGATATCGTGGGTGGGCGACACGTGTCCCATATGTGGATCAAATTTGCATGACTATTCATCAACTGTCCTTTGATCTGAGCTGTTCCCCGCCATCCCGCAATGGTGCTTTGGTTGATTGCAAAATCACGGGCGGCTGCCACGTGGATTGTACAAGGTGGGGCCCGAGGAAATTTTCCATCCGCCTAGTAATGTCCCCTTTCCCTTTAATGAATGTTTTATTTTTAGAAGGATGAAATTCCTGTGTCGTCGATCAAATTCTTGAGATCAGCGGTACTGCCATCTGTGATGTCGGGGAATTGTGGGATATATGGCGATATTAGTTGGGTGACCATTATCTGGGGATCAAATTTATATTTGTTCATCAAGCGTCCCTTTGATCAAATTTGCGGATTAAATCACACACATGGTGATGTTTGCCAGGTGAGCTCAGCTGGAAGACATTCCTCAATCTAGTTGCTCATAATTTTTTTTTAAGAAGAAAGTCGGCAAGACCTTGCAGATGTCTTATGTTCATGGAGCTTAATAAGTTTTAATAATATTTAGTCATTTTAAAGATTTTTATTTTTTTATAAAGATAGGTATATTTAGACTTTTGATGGCTTATGTACAATTATGCATATTCTTTTATTTATTATATTTTTGCAATATCATGTTATTCTTGATTAATCACATTATTTGTTTGTCATTTTTATTTGTTTTGTTGAAAAATATTTTATCTTTACTTTACATCTATGATAATTTTAAAATTATCAAATTTAAAAATTATAAATAAAAACTTATTTTTATTAATCTCTTGAAGTGCCTAGGTTTTAATATTTTGTAGATTAATAACTATCTAAATAGCTATTTCTTTCCTTTATTTCTATAAATGTGTCTCATGTCTTTATTGAAATTTATGAGATGTGTATGTAATTCTTAGCACAACACTCTTAGAGATTAGGATTTATTTTCACATTTATCTATTTTCTTATTGTTCCTATTAGTGGCTAATTAAATCTTCATTAAAAACCTACAAAGAGCTTGGGTCCTTCAATCTCAAAGCTTGTCCTAATTTCTTGATGAGAATCATTCACATTGATTCCAAACTATTGTGCTCGATTGCATGATACATTTTATAAAATGCACTTGGTAATTTTAGTGGTTGAAATAATGAGTAACAACAAATGGTTCTTTTCATTTTGGCACATGATTCCAATACATTTTACTGTGTTAAATTTTTTATTTTCACTTTTTATTTTTCATGGTTTTCATGTTGTCAAATTTCCTGTACATTTCTTAGTCTTTTTAAAAAATAAATGAAGGTTCTACTAGTGTCCACAATCTTGCTAAAAATCATGTATAGAGAGAGTACAATATATAAACTATTAATTATAGAGTATAACAACAAAATGAATTTTAAAACTACTACATAGAAACAACGTTTAGAATAATTCAAATAGAGATAAAATTTCTACAAATACTATGTAGAAACCCTATATATGTAGCCACACTTTCACCCTCAAAATCAATAGAATAAATTCTCATACACATTGTTTCTATGGCGTTTAGAGAATAAATTATAAGATTTAAATTCAATAATACTAAATATATAGGAAAATGGTTTAAAAGTACATATTTTAAAAAAACAAAATCTTAATCTTTCTACTTATCTCTCATCTCTCACCTCCTCTCACATATCTCCTTATATAGACTATCTTTCCATATCTCTCTCTATATATATATATCCCCTCTATCTCCTATCTCTCTATATTTATTTCTCCCTCTATCTCTCTCTATATCTCTATCTATTTTTATCCATTTTCCTCTCTCATTCTATATTCATCTCTACCTCTATCTATAGGGAGAGATACAAAGGTGAAACATTGGACCTTCCCAAAGATCCACCAATCTCAACACTACTCCCAACTATTTTGAGCATTTAAGTACATATTGTATGCTAGATTAGGAGGCATGTGTCAAATCTCATATTTATTGATGCAAAATAGGTCCAAGTCACAAATTTGATGTAGAGTTAGTTATAGTTTTGTACAAAATTTCAAGTGCCACATAGAGCAAAGATATTCCAGTTTTTTATATCATGTCATCAAATTTGAACTTCATCAACATTTGTATCTTCATCAACATTAACAAAGAAAAGGTATGTGCCAGATCATTGCATTTAAATTTTTCTATATATATAAATATTTTAATATTATCCCTCAAATCCATAATATATATATTAGTGTGTATTTATTAATTGCAATAAAGAATTAACCTAAGTAACACATTAAGAATTCTAAGGATTTGTGCTTGGAAAAAATGCATAACAAATTTATTTGTTGGATGTCGTGTTGTATAGTTTAGAAAGTCTCAAAATATGAATAGGATTTGAAGGCCATATATTATGGTAGCTTACAATGCAAAAGAAGGAAGGAAATCTATTATCAATTTTAATCTACAATTTAATACCATATGAAAAATCACATGTATTATTATCTACAACTAATTCTTGACATATTAATTTTATAAAATACACATGTACCTGTGGACATCTAAATTTGGACATTTAATTTATCCAAATTCATCCCCTTTCATCTTATTTTCGTTAATTAAGTAATACTACTATTATTTAATTAATATCTTTAATTCTGCCAAATCCCTAAGGTATTTAGTCAATAATACCTTATCTCTTTAATCCTCTTTTCATCAAGTGAATTAAATAAACATGTTATTTATTTAATCCCCTTTATGTCACATTCTCCATCTTTTATTATCTAATCTTAATCCTTCTAATCCCATCATTAGGATGGGCACATGCCTAATCCTTGATTAGGATGTGTCACATCCTCCAAATTTTGCAAGTTGGCCTCTAATCTCTCTTAGCCACCTAACCCTCCTCTAATCCTTCATTACTCTTCCCCATGTGATCTTTGACTTGTCACATCAAGTCACATGTGAAATCTAACTCTCTCCTAATCTTCATTAATCAGTCTAATCAAGTACTTACACAATCCTAATCACTTAATTGAGTCAACCCTATTAAATGCTTTTCTTTTTTGACAAGGCATCTCCCTTCCCTATGTGAATTTTTAATTCACCTTTTAATCCCCCAATGCATTTAAGGAATTTCAAATTCCTTCTCTCATCCCCATAAGGATATTTGAAGAATTTTTAATTCCCACTTGTCCTCTCACCCACATGGGACAAGGACATCCTTTATGAGGATATCTTGACCAAAATCCCAAGGTACTTTGTAACCCCCCTCCATGTCATGTACTTCTCTTCCATCTCATCTCCACCTCATCTTTCTTAAGCCTCTCCCCAAGCCATATGTTAAGATGTGAGGGCTTGTGAGTTCTCAACTCACCTTGGCCCTACATCTTGATCTTTGGTGGCTCAATCTTGGCCATCCATTTCCCCTAGAGATTTCCAAAATCTCTATAAATACCCCCTCTTTTCTCTCATTTTGAGGGAGATCATTTTGCTAGCCAAACTCTTGTAATTTTATTTCTCAAACTACACTTAGCCATTTTCATGTTTTCATTCACTTGCACTCATCCTCACAACATCATTTAGCTTGCATCTTGTGCCATCCAAGGAGCATACACATCAAATATCGAAGGGTCAACCAAATGATCGATTCGAGACAAGGTATAATGTTCCATTTGTTGCTTTTATCTTGTGTTGTTTCCAACTTAGGCTAATCTTGATGTGTAGGTTGTTTTGGTGTTTATTCACACTCTTTTACTTGCTGCTCATTTTCTAACGCTCACATTCGACCTATCACA
>VDFB02250306.1:0-47229 GCA_007258455.2 Sequoia sempervirens
AATCTTACTCTTAAATTCTAATATGAATGCATGTACACTAATTTTTCTATAATTAAATCAAAATGATTTCCAATTTTTCCATATTTTAAAGAATATTCAACATTCTTAAATCTTTTAACATCCACTAATTGTTGTCCAAAATCATTTTCAACACTTTCACGCATACAAACTCCTAAGAATGAAAGATTGCCACAACTAGTGCATTGTCTAGAAATATATGAACTTAAATAAAATAATTTCCCATTTGATCTTTCAAAAAACAAACTTGATATAAACTCCTTGATTGTTTCAGGTGGTATATTAATACCACATTCCTATATATAATCGTGTTAGTATATAAAGTACAACATATAGATCGAAAAACATCATAATAACAACAAAATTACACATGCATTTTACAACAACAAAATATTCATTGTTTATTAATTTTCACATACCAAGGTTTACATTTTTCAAAATATCTTTGACTTATTCTAATATTACCAAGTAACACTAAATCACCACAAAATTTTTAATAAAATTCAATTTTAGTTGTGTCTAATAGGTGTTTAGGACGAGGATCACAAACTTTGGACCCAACTCTTAATTTTAAAACATCTATAGCATTAGATGATACCCTAGTATTATCATGCCAATATTTTTCAATCAAAGATTTGATTTCAATATTCAATTTCATGTTATACCTTGGAAGTTGACCACTAAAACTCCAACATTGGTTGATTGGATCACTTTTTATACTTTCTCTCCTCTTTGTTGCTCTTACTAATATTATAGGATGTATTTTTAGAATTTCACTAATATTGCTTAACATTCTTTTATTCAAAGTTGTTTTATTAACTATAGCAGTTGTTATAGCTCTTCATGTTGCATTCTTATCTTTAGATAGAATATTCTTTCCAATAGACTTAATGGCTCTAGCAACAATATACATATCATTTTTTAGTGATTGATCTTTTCTTCTTGGTTTAAAAAAAAATGCCTAACTTTTTCATTACTTTTCCAATTTTCCACATTCTCATCAATTGCATCCTGAGTTGACATTGAAATGATAGTTTTTTATGATAGAAAATTCTTTGTATAATTTATTATCATGTGTTATTATTTATCTCTAAGAAATCTTACTAGGAAGATTATCCAAAACATCTCTTTCAATTTAAAAAAAAAAAATTTTCATTTTCAACATCACAACTTGGATTTTATTTTCATTTTCAACTTCAAAAGGATTTTCATTTTCATCAACAAAATGGTTTTCATTTTAAATTTCAGAAAAAGGTTTTCATTTTCATTTTCAAAATAAAATTATTTTCATTTCATTTTCAACAACAAAACAATTTTCATTTTCATATTTTCAACAACAAAACAATTTTCATTTTCATTTTCATTTTCAACAAAAAACAATTTTCATTTTTATTTTCAACAACAAAATGATTTTCATCTTCATTTTCAACAACAAAATTATTTTCATTTTCATTTTCAACAGCAAAATGTCTAAAATATTCATTATCTCTATGAATATTATTGATCTCAACATCGTTAAATCCAACTTGTTTTAAATATTCTATAATCAAAGTTTCCATATCATTCAAAGGTGGATTTGAAGACATCCCTGGATTTGTGCCTATTGAAACATTCTCCATAACATTGAAAGGTGGATTTGAAGACATAATACGAGTAGTTTGTATAATCATATTATTTTCCACATTCACCTCTTGCAAATTTGCATCGTCTACATCCATGGTATCCTCAATTTTTTTTATCTTCAATAGTCATGGAATTGGATGCTTTAGAATTAATCATTGATTAAATCCTCATTCTTATATCTCTTTTTCTTGGTTCAACCACATCACCATTAGCCATTTTCACCTGAATATATTTGAGCTTAGAAAATATGTCACTCTTTTGATGAAAACATCCCCAAAGACCCACTTGTTCCAACCTTTCACCTTATTTTTGATATTCTTTAGTTACTAGCTCACTCGGTACATTGCAAATTCATGAATGAGAATATTCTACCAATTAGATATCTTATCTTTGAAGTCAAGGTGATTGTTCCACATAATCTTGTACTTGAAGGGAAAAGGCCCAATTTTTAAATTATTTTACCAGGTCAATAGGATAGGGTTATGATCAAACACTATCTTAGGTAGGGTAAGTAGGTTGAGATTATGTAGGCTAACCCAATTATGGGAGGTAAAAAATATATCAAGTCTGAACTAGATAAGATTTTCTCCTAATCTCTTGTTTGTCCAGTTGAAAATTTGGCCTTGAAGGTCAATATAAATAAGCCCAACAACATTTAGAAGGTCAACCAAGTCTTCCATGCTATCAGTGTGGTCAATCAGGCCTCCATGTTTTTATAAAGGGTAGAGAGGGGAGTTTAAATTCCATACAAGAATCCAACATGCATCCTTATTACCAAGAATTAATCTACTTAGTTCAATCCAAAGAGTTTTCCTAGCATTTATCATGTTGGGGGCATAGATATTTAGGAAGTTACAAGGTAGACCAACAATGAAGAAATGAACACCCAAGAAATGTTTAGATTGGAGGAAAATGAATCCACTCAACCCATTTGGATTCCACATTGTAACAAGTCCACCCAAGCCTCCAATAGCCTCATTGACCAAAAATGGGTAGGACATATATTCTTAGCAATGGTTTCAAAGTTTAAGTTATTCATCTTAACTAAACTTTTAATATAAGAATGTCAATCTTATACTCTAAGATGAAATTTCTTAGAGCCAGTTGTTTGTGTAGGATATTTATCCCTCTGATATTCCAAGATAAGAACTTAATTTAGGTAGATCTTCTTTGAGGATGTTACCAATGGCCTTTTTCGTCAATAGCTATATCCATTGCAGCTTCCTTGTGCCTTGTTTTCCTTTGGGAGGCTTTGTCTTCCTTGGTTTTAACACCAAAATCTACCTTCTTTGATTTACCTTTCTCTGGGGGGTTGTCCAACCATCAATATATTATGGTTGTCTATCAACCTAGGAACATTTTGCAACCTTTATATGGATAGTCATAATAGTCTTGGAAGAAGACTTTGCACTTTCACTTTGCGGGAGTGGGTTTTTCATGGGGTTCTGATTGTTGGGTGGTTTACAAGTTATTTCCCCCTCTTCTATATAGATCAAAAGGTGATCTTTCTTTTAATTCATTTATTGACATCATACTCTTGAACAATATATCTTTTGGCACATATAAGAACTTAGGTGATGCTAAGATAGTGTTGGAAAACATAGTATTCCCCATTTTCCTTTCAACTAACAAATTTTCTTTGAATTCATTCATTGAAAACACACTCTCCAACATTTCAATTATCATGAATTCAAAAGCCTATGTTGGACTTGAGTAGCTAACTTTGCATCCTTAGACCCAGATTTAGGTGAAGTTGTGAGGATGTTAAGGATATCATATTTGAAGGGGTAGCCCACTGAGGAGTCACCCAGAAGCGCAACAAGTCATTTTATTTTTTATGAACCTTAATCAAGGCTTTACAATTAGATATTAAATGATCTACTTTGGAATTTTTTTGATAGAAAACAATATAATTCTCATCAAAAATTGGTTGGGATTGTTTCCCATATTTAGAGTTTAGAGTATTAAGATTTGTGAGTCTTATTGATATTAATATTGACACAAAAGTGGGAAAAAACTAACTTCTATTTCATCTTTGTTATGATGTTTGTTGTTATGAAGTGATTGATGGAGTTCCCAATCCATTGAAAGACCATTTCATCCTAAAACTCAAGAGGTAGCCTGTGTAATCTAATTAAGACATGAGCAGTTTTGTTGAGATCTACTGCTAGGTCAAAGCCAACCTTCCATTGATAAAGGGATAAGTTATGTTTTCCATACAACCAAGGGCCAGAGGAGAGAGTCAAAAGGTCATCTTTAGAGGTGAGCTTGAAAAGGAATAAGCCTCATTCCATTACACTGACCTCAACACTACCCTTCAAACACCATTTGGCAGAGGTCCACCTATGAATCGTATTAATGGAAGGGCGAAAGGATTTTTTCCCCACTAGAAGGTTCTCCATAGAAGAAATAATCCTTTCAATAGTGGAGTTAGGAAGGGTTATCTTCATTCCATAGTTAGACTTAGAGAAAATAGGAAAAGTTTTTTTACCACAAAGGAGTTAGATGAACCATGGTTAGCACCGACTAGCACATTTTCCATCCCTTGGGGTCAAAGATTATAGGAACCATGGGCACCATACCAAGCAATTGGGAGTCTGTGGGGACCCTCGAGGATGGGGGGGAAACATGTGCCAACAGTACACTAGAAATAGATGAGGGCTGAGGGGGGATTGTGAGGTTCCCTAAGAGAACTGACCACCATGCACATAAAGGATTTTCAAAGCTGTAGAGTGAGAAAAAAATGGGGCAATTATTTATCCATAATGTTGGTTACTCATTTTTGATAGTGGTGGGTGGAGAGAAGAATGTGTGTTACATGGGTCTCACTGCATAGGTCTTGCTATAGGGTAAGAAGGAACTTTCTATTTTATCACTTGCATGGAAATGTGCTTTTGAGTGTATGGTAAAGACAAAAAATAAGATACCATTAATGGAATTAGATGATGAAGTAAGGGAGAAAGAATAATACTATGTAGAGATGGCTCTTATATCTTAGTTCAATAATTTTGGCCCAATTTGTGAGAGTTGCACCAATGCATAACAAAATCTTAGAAATCCTATTTATTTGAATTTATGTAGATAGTTCCTTGTGAAAAGGTTTTTCATAATTGTTTTTGAAGCTAAAGTAAACTTAGATATGGTTTTGGTTAGGGTCCTTGGGCATGGAGAAACACTTCTCTAAGTTATGCTAAACTCGAGTTTTTAGATTTTAATCATTATTATTTTTAAATTACTAGTTTGGATGGGCTACCTAATCTTCCCTTAAATTTTTGGCTTCCTTCTCTAAAATGTGTAGTAACTCCTTTGAAAAACTTGCTTCTATTTCTTTTGAAATTGAAAAGCCTTCTCATTTTATTGTTGTATGTATTTTGGTTGGGATGGAATTGTCTTTGGGTTTGTTAGCAAAAAAATGGTTGAAATTAGGCAACACTATTTGGAAATAACATCTTGATTATGAAAAATTTCTTTTAGTTGTATAAATCATTTTAGTATTGGGAATTTTTTTGATTCATGTTTAGGAGGAGAACATATTTTTATGGGGTGTTATAATGGCATAGTGCTTACATGTAACAACTTGTAAATGATTTTGAGAATATAGTACCTCTATCCTCTTCTAGTAAGAAGGATTTGTTGGAATTGTTAGAGTCACTCAAGGAATCAAGCCTCTAGGATCACCTACAAAACCAAAAACAACCTTGTACAAAGGAGAAAAGTAAGACCATAAATTTGAAATAATAGATGCAATATTGCAAGATTGAATATATATGATTGAATATGGTTGAATATGCAAAAGTACATGAGATGCCTTACTTATTAAGGCAAGGTGAGAGATAGGATTAAACTAGATCATGACAAGCTATAATCATTAGGGTTATCTATTGTTGATCCTTTAGACGATAGAGGGGCTCCTTGTATGGTAACTTTCCCTCATCATGTGGTGACTCCACACTTAGGATTTGGACCTTGAATTGTGATAACGATGACATGTTGTTCATAAGAATGAATGTTACCTATGACATTATCATAGGTATAGTTAACTTGATTGTACATTTTTCATTGTTTTACCATTGTTTCCTTTTCCATGGTTAGGAATTGGATTCTTATATATACCTAGATCATTGTTTCCAGAACTTTTGGATTGTTGATTGATATTTACCTCACCATTGTTTATGAGGTCTTGTATGAAAATTTTCAATTTCATACAATTGGATGTTTTATGTCCCTTTGTATGATGATATTTGAAATAGCCTCATCCTTATACCATGAGGGTTGAACTTGTGGTTCCCCATATTTTTTGTATTTTGGAAGTTTTATGGTGTTTTCCTGGACCAACTTGTTCAAGACTGTTTCGATAGGCTCCCCTAATGGAGTGCATTTTCGTCTTGGAGGATAGTTATTTTGTCTTGGTTGTTGTACTTGTTGGGTGTTAACATTATTGACATGTTGTGTACCTCCTTATTGCATGTTTGGTTTGGAAGGTGCATTGATGACAACCTTCACATCTACAACCCCATCATTAGTAATGTTCTTGTTTTTGGCCCATATATGGAGTTTTTCATTGGAACTAGATGATTGGTACTTGTCCTTGTAGATTTGTATCACTCCTTTTGCAATGACAACTCTTTCCATGTTGATCCAGGCTTTAGATATGAGTTCATCAAAAGTCAATATACATTACATCCTTAATTGGAAAGTACTTGATTTATGTTTAAGTTTCTTGTGATGATTTCAATTTGTTGTTTCTTAGGAATAGGTCATTTGCATTTACTAGTCCTATCCTCCATTGTTGCAAGAAAGGTGCAAAGGATTCTCCCTTATTTTGTTTAAAGGCACAGAGTTATACCAAGGTCACCTCTGCATCAATGTTGTAAGAAAAATGTGCTACAAATTGATCTATTATTTATTGGAAGGTTCTAATCTATGAAGATAGGTGAGAAAACCACTCTATTTCTTGTCCACCTAAGCTTCATGGAAAGAGTCTCATGACGTATATGTTGTTGTAAGATACTTCCATGCATGCTACATAGAATTCTCTTATATGTTTCTCTGGATTACCATGTCCCTTGTATTTATCAAACTTTGGGATTTCAAAGTTTGGAGGAAATGGAACCAACATGATACTTTTATCAAATGGGTAGGGACATAGATCTTGTATTACGTATAATTTTTTTGTCTTCCTCGCTTGGATATCTTGGATATTTTATGTTAAGGTTTGTAGTTGAGATGATATGTCCCTTGTATTATATTGTGGAATGGCAGATGAGTTAAATAATGGATCTTGGTTTAAGGTGGTACATTTGTGTCATATTGATCATATGGAAGATTGTTTGAATTGGTAGGTGGTGGTGTGAAAGAATTGTATTGGCCATATTGATTTTGATTCACAAAATTTTGTTGAGGGCTTGGTTGCAAGTTTTGTTGTGCAAAGATTTGTTGTTGCATTCTTGTAGTTGTCTTTGTGCTTGCAACTATTGTAATTGTTAATGTGTTTGTTGATATGTGATGCATTGTTGAGGGGATGGTATGTGTTGTTAATGTTGTAAAGGAATATTTTTTTGGTGATTTTGTGAATTGAATGAAATATGACCTTTTTGTTATTGATTTTGTGGATGAATGTTTTTTTTTGATGATTTTGTGAAGTGAAAATATGACCACCTTGTTGATGATCCAGTGTGGAGGAATGTTATTTTGTTGTGGTATGGAATTTTGTTGAGGAGATGCTTGATATTGATATTATTGTTGATGTTGATGAAATTTTTGATTTTTTTGTTGTGGATGTTGAGGATTTAGTTGATTTTGATGATGTTGTTTATGATTTTTCTACTATGGATGTTGATATTGGATATGTTGAGATTGATCAATATTGGGGTGGCTGATTTTGATATTAAGGTGGTTTATTTTGAGATTGAGGTGGTTGATTTTGAGATTGAGGTGGTTGATTGTGAGATTGAGGTAGTTGATTTTGAGATATTGATGTTGATGTTGGGGTGGTGGATTTTGTGATTGTTGATGTTGTTGAGTATTAAGACTATTCAAGCCCAAGCTTTGAGAAGGTACATTTACCCCATAACTTGTCATGTTTGAACCTTGAACACTGAAGGTTGGTGGTTGTTGATGTTGTTGAGTGTTAAGATTATTCAATCCCAAGTTTTGAGAAGGTACATTTACCCCATAATTTTTCATATGTTTTTACAAAGATTCACTATCATGAGGTTGATTTCTTACTGATAGGTATGCAAAGACTTCATCTAAAGGTTTTTCTTTGAGTGTATTGACATAAAAATTTGATGGAAGTTTAGTCCCACTTTGTGCTAGTTTCAACATGTACAAGACGAGATCTAGATTCATCATGGTCTCTATGATGTGATGAAGATTTAGATCTTGTGACATTTCATGAAGTTCATTGGGGGTGAATTCCTTATGTTTATTTGTAGTCATCTATATAAATTGTTTCAATTTACAATGTTTGAGGTGGTAATTGAACTTAATTTGTGGTATTATGAATTCCATATGGTAAATCTCCATTATTTGTAGTCATTGGAATGTTTGACCCACTTTGATTAGCCTCCATGTTATTTTTGCATTGTGACCTAGTTGTGACCATACAAGTTGGGACCTCCTTCATATATATTGATGATGATGTTTTACTTGAATGTCTGTGTTCAAATGTTTCCTAAAATTTGGATAAAAGTGACACCTTAACTAATTTTGGACCAATTGTTTGAAATGGAATTTGGTTGGATGAAATGGTATGAAACTTTCAATATAGAAAATAATTTGAACTAGATCTAGGATTTATTTTTTGATTTTGATGATAATGAATTTGCAACCTTAAGAGTAGACTTGTGACTCTAAGGTATGTTAAACCACCATAATTTGATAATAATTTTACCTAATACTTGAAAAATAGAT
Organism: Sequoia sempervirens; assembly: GCA_007258455.2. Classification (NCBI taxonomy): domain Eukaryota; kingdom Viridiplantae; phylum Streptophyta; class Pinopsida; order Cupressales; family Cupressaceae; genus Sequoia; species Sequoia sempervirens. The sequence continues at coordinate 8,557 of VDFB02250306.1, forward strand.
TATTTTTCAAGCAATATGACAAATTAAGAAGTGATGTATGAAGATCTAGTTTCAAATGGACAATTTCTAAAATCAAGTTGTTGTTTGAATGAATTGAACTTGATGGTTTTTCTTGTTGTTTCAAAAATATTGATCCAAAATAAGGGCTAGTAAGGTTTTGATGTTTCCAAAATGAAGCTAAAAGACATAATTGTTTTGATGTTTTTAGTAATTTAGATAGTTATTAGTTTGATTTCATGAATTTCAGACCACTTAATATTTGTAAAATAGAATACAAAATCAGAAAATGTTTTGAATTTTTTTGTTTTGAAGTTTTGAAAAAGGCATCATTTTATTTTTCTACAAAGGAATCAATATTTGTAAAGTTATTGATGTTTGACATAAGTGTCAGACTATCCAAACAAAGGCGTCACTATGTGAATTTTTGTTTACTCTAAAAAATGTATTGTGATGTGCAAAAGCGTTAATGTACAAACAAAGGTGCCACTTTAGTAAAAATGGAAGCATTGGTTTACACAAAAGTGCCACACTTTTGGGACAAATGCATCAATCAGTTAGAGGATCTTTAGTTTATGTGAGTTGACCTAGTTTGTTTGATGTTTTAATTTTGCAAAAAACATAGTATACAACATGTAAAATTGACTTGATTAGGTGATTAGATGCATTTCACGTGTCCTTCCAAAAGGCCACACTAAAAAGTGTCACAAGGTCTCCACAAGAAAACACATAATGAAGAATAATCTATTTAGTGGTAGTACAAGGATTATCCAACTATAGTAGGCTCACCACACTTGCGTGTTAATCTAAATCCAAGGAGTGGGTAAATATGGTATGCTAAGGTCATGTACCACCTTAAAACCTATTTCCTTGAAAGTATTAGATCCTATCAAGACACCTTAACACCTCAACCAAGGATGAGACATGGTGAGTAACTTCTTGTGTCGATAGCACCACGATGCACCACTATAGAGGATGTTCAAAAGGGCTTATAGGATTCTAAAAAAAATTGGTTCTTAGTGGATGGAACATCTATGAACACCTTTGAATACTTAGAAATCTCCTTGGGATCTAGAATTACCCTGGTTCCCTAGAAAAATTCTATTATGCTACACATACAAATCAAACTACAACTTTCACTCTCATCCAATTTCTACGGCATGTCAGAAAATGTTGTTTGAGGTCAATCCCTTGTGTTAGTAATAAAGATGTATCCTAAGGTAGGCCTCATACTTGAAAAAAGGGAAGGATTTGTGTTGCTATTTCTAATCACCAAGATCACACTAGGTGCAAGGGGAGTGGATACGTAGACAACTCCTTAAGCTAAAATGAAAAATAAAAAGAAATTTGAAGGTGTTTCTCTTCACCCAAGTTAGCACTAGGCACGAGGGGAGAGGATACCCATCTAAAACCTACCAATCATGGAATACAAAACACTCACTTATGCATTTTAAGCATGCACCAAGGATCAAATATTTGGTTAATTTTAAGCACCAAATCTGAAGTGTGCAAGTTGTATTATTCTTTTTAAACCCAAAAGAAAGATGACTTTATTTTAAACCCAAATGAAAGATGTAAGTTGTGTTGTTACTTTTATTGCACCAAAGTAAAGATGAATTCCTTTTAAAGAACACCAAACACCAAAATTTAAATATTCCTAAATTTTAATCCATAGCGATCAAAATCACTAGTTATGTTCCAACTCCTCCAACCTAAGTTTCCTATAAAAAAATAGAGTCAAGAAATAAAAACCAACAAACGTTAAAGTGTTAGGATTAGATGAAAAACCAATTTGAAATCTAATAAACCCTAAAAATTAATCTTATAGTTATTCTTGCAAAGGCATCACTCTATCAATGCAAGTGCATCGCTTTGTTTGAAAAAAGAATCACTCTATCAAACAAAGGCATTGCTCTATAATTCTGCAATGGTATCGAAAATTTATAGAGATGTCACTATTTGTAAATGCGTCACTCTATCACCTATAAAAGAACATAACAAAGGCATCGATGTAATGAATAGGTGTTTCCCTTTAAGTTACAAAGGCATCGGGCTTTGTAAATGCATCACCTTGTCACTTGCAAAGGCATTGATCTACTTTTGGAACCTGCAATGTTTGATAAAACTCAAACAAAACTAGTTAGATAGGGACTTGGGTCCCATTGAGTGTGCCAAAATGTGAGTATATTAATTCAATTGATCAAATAACACTGAACTGAATAAATTAACCAAGTAATTGATCAACCAAAAGGAATACTCCAATGAAATTCAATTAACAACACTAAAATGATTCAAATTAAAAGCAATAAACATGATTCAAAGCATTTAAACAAAAAACTAATGTGCAAACCTCCCCATTCCATTATGGATTTGAAGAAAATTTGGTGTGATATGACGTAGATTACTCAAAATTTTCTAATCTATTGTGCAAAAGCTCAATTCCAAGTGATTTGAATATGCTTGCTTCACAAATGCTCTGAGTAATGCTCTTAGATTGCTCAAAGTGATTGCTCAATTTAAGAGAGTAAGGGTACTATGAAGATTATGAATGAAATTCATCTTGAAGTATTTATAGATTTCTAGAATTATGATCAATGGTGAGGATGGAAAATAGTGATCAATGGATGAAATTGAATTGAAGGTGGAGACATGGGTCAAGAATTGATCAAGTGGTTGATAATCCATGAGTCATGGATCAAGGACTAGATCAAGGGTAAATAATCCATGAGACACTCAACAATATCCCATAATTTTAAGAATTATGTTGGAGATATTTTGAGTTGGAGGGAAGAATTCAAATTTGAAAAGGGAATATTCCATGGAGAATATTCTTTATGCAAGTTGGAGGGTTGGAGGAAAATTAGCTAATTAAAGAATTCATGAAAATTATTTAATTGTTCAAATTGGAAGAATTAAGAGTTTTAATTAAATAATTTGGAATTATTTAATCAAAGAGTTATTGTTAGCATTTAATTAAATAATTTGAACATTATTTAATCAAAAGTGGATAGAATGATGAATTAATCAAATAAATTTAGTTATTTAATTAATAAGATATTAAAATGAATTTAACTAAATAATTGGACATTATTTAATTAAATAGAGGAATTAGGTGAATTATGCTAGAAATGGTGTTAATAAGTGAAATCAGATATGTGATTTACTCAATTTTTTTTTAGGTGTCTACAATGTCCTATTTGATTTTTGAAACAAGTAAACCATAGAAAATGGTGCTTGTGTTCCTAAGGTGTTTGATTTTGAAATGATACACACTAAATACCCTTAAATACGAAGATGTACCATATAATCACATGAAAAGTGTATCAAGTAGGAATAGTATGCAAATGGTGTTTGTGTTCATAAGGAGTATTTCTTTTGAAATGATGCACATTAAATACCCTTAAATAATAAGACATAACGTGATCACATGAAAAGTGTATCAAGTAGGAATACTCTACAAATGATTCTTTTGTTCCCAAGGTGTCTTGCTTTTGAAATGATGCACATTAAATAACCTTAAATAATAAGACATAGCATGTAATTACATGAAAGGTGTATCAAGTAGGAATAATATGCAAATGATGCTTGGACTCCTAAGATGTCTTGATTTTGAAGTGGTGCACATTAAATAGCTTTAAATGCTAAGACACAACATGCAATCACATGAAAAGTGTATCATGCAAGAATAAAATGCAAATGATGGTTGGATTCGTATGATGTCATGTTTAAAAAAAAAATACATTAAATATCTTTAAATACTAACACATAGCATGTAATCACATGAAAAGTGTATCTTGTAGAAATAATATGCAAATGATGTTTGGATTCGTATGATGCCATGTTTAAAAAAAAAATACATTAAATATCTTTAAATACTAACACATAGCATGTAATCACATGAAAAGTGTATCTTGTAGAAATAATATGCAAATGATGCTTGGATTCTTAAGTTGTCTTGTTTTTGAAACAATATGCATTAAATATCTTTAAATACTAAGATATAGGATGCAATCACATGAAAAGTGTATCAAGTAGGAATAATATGTTAATGATGCTTGTATTCCTAAGGTGTCTTGTTTTTAAATGATGCATATTAGATACCTTCAAATAATAAGACATTACATGCAATCACATGAATAGTGTATAAGTTGGTTCATAATGATTTTGAAATAAGTGAGAAAATTATTAATTTGAATTTTTAAAAGTGCAAGAGTCAATTGCTTGTGGTGTAGGATTGATCATGCATTCCTTGCAATTGACTAAGAACAAAAAGTTGTTAATGAATGCATAAGTGTAAATATATTGCTAAGTGTAATAATTGTCTAATGTATAACTCTATATAGACAAGAATATAATAAAATCACATACATAAAACATATATAAATGAAGAGAAACAATAGATAAAAGATAAATTCCAACTTTATATAATAATATACCATTTATCAATAAATAATTTTATTAAAATTTTCTATCTAAATAAAATCAAAACTAAATGAAATTCGTTGATATACAAATTTCCCATTATAAAATTATTGTAAGCGGTAGAAGGGGAAAAACAAACTAAACTATGCATCTATGCTTCTAAATAGGATATTGCATCTAAGATTAAGAATTTAAACTAATTTAAACTACAAATCTACAGAAATCTATCCTACTGCTCTCTAACTCTAAAGATTTCTCTAATTTACTTAGCTCTCAGATTTGTAAGCTAATTAAACTATTAAAATGACACTTAGAGAATGAGAAATGAACTATTCTACTCTAATATGATTAAAATATGCAAATTCTATTCTAATGGCAGCCATGACTGCAAATGCTTGATGCTTGAATGCTGCTTGATGGATGCTAGAATGCTGGATGGTTTGGATGCTTGAATGCTTTGGAAACCTGCAGAGTAAGATTGCATTAGTTGGGATCCATTTCTTGTAGCCCAAGAGCTGTATTTATAGCTTTCACGGCAGCACAATTGTACAGGAAACCGGGATGAGGGGCTGTGATTTTCTCTGGAGAATCCAAAGGCATGGGATGAGAAGAAGGAGCTGATCATGGAGAATGGTTTCTCCCCATGAAAACACCAGGCAAGAAGAGAGGGAGGATTGATGGAAGAAGATTGAGAGGACTTCCTGCAAGTTTGTCCCTGAAGCTCTTCCCGTGAATGGAAGCTGCATTAATTAGATTTAAAAAATCTAATTTTATTGGTGAGTGAATAGTGTAAATGATTTATGCATAAATTAAATATTTTTAGTTTATTTAATTTTAGCAAAAGAGGAATAAATAATTTAATAATTCAAACTATAGGGTTTGTTTTATTAAATTAAAAAGGAGAATGATAATTAAATAAAAGATTTTTAGCAATCTTTATTTAATTAAGAAGAAAGGTGATTTTAAATAACACAAATTATTTAAATTGTGTATTTAATTTTAAGATAGAAGTAATAATGATAATAATTAAATAAAACAAAGTTTTTAATTTTGTTTATTTAATTAAGAGAGAAATAATATGATGAAAATGATAATAATTAAATAAAACAAAGTTTTTGATTTTGTTTATTTAATTAGGAGAGAAAAATAGAAGAATTTAATAAATGAACTTAATATAAATAAATATTTCTATTTATTTACTAAGTAGAAGAATTTAAGATTAATTAATCAAATAAGTCGTATTCAATTAATTAGATTCTCCAGACCATTTTTAGGTGTCTACATTTTGCCCCTCTTTGAAGTGATGTGTTTACGCAGTGCTTCAAAGAATGATTTTGCTTCAACTGCCAGTATTGACGAAAGGTTTTAAAGCATGCCCCAGACTTGCCCCAGATGTTGAATTTTGAAATGATAGTGATATATGCCCCCTCGGGAGATAAATTGATGAGTTTTGGATTTTTATGATTTTTCAAAATAAAAAAATAAAAAAATTTGAATTTTTATGATGGTTTGTTGATGAATTGGTGAAGAAACAATTTATCTCCCGACTAGATTGTCCATACATGCCCCTGTGATAGATAAGAATTAATTCCTCATAAGGAAAAATAAATAAATCCCATAAAAATCCCCCAAAAATAGCCTATAAATACTCAAAAGGTCATTCTCAAAAGTCATTTGTGCATTTGACTTTGACAACCTTGTGATAGAGACCCTTTAGAGTATTCAGAGCTAGGATGCCGATCCCTTACCACACCCACCGACTCGAGCGTGTGCGCCGTCACCAGTGTCCGGCCGATTATGGTCCTCCGGTATGTACCCCAACTCGTCCTCGTAATTCGTGCCCATATTTTTGATGTGTTTTTGCACATTTTTTTGAGTTTTAGCGCGCGGTGAACGCGGTGTAGCGCGTCCGTGCTCTGTTGTAGCGCGTCATAGTTATAGCGCGTCCGGTCAATAGCGTAGCGCGTCCGGTAAGTTTTGCAGCGCGTCAGAAGTTTTAGCGCATTAGGTTGAGTTTTGTAGCGCGTCAGTGAAATTTTGTAGCGCGCCAAAATTTTAGCGCGCAGGGTCAGATCTGTAGCGCGCCCGGTGAATTTTGTAGCGCGCCAGAATATTTAGCGCATTAGGTTGATTTTGTAGCGCTTTTGGTATAGATTGATGTAATCATTGTGCGTTTTGATTTTCGTCGATTTGTTTTTGATTCCATCTATTTTAGTTTGATCTTGACTAAAATATATGGGAAACGATCTCATGATGAGCGAGATCTATTGAGTGATAATAATTACCCTCATGATAGGCGAGGAATAATTATGCATTTTGAATGATTGAACCCAATTGATAGATGAGGGTTCCTTGATGTTTTGATAGGTTGATAGGAAAAAGCACAATTTTTTTGAAAATTTGATGATCTTTTGATATTCTGATAAAAATGTTTTGGTTTGCATGAGTACAGGAGCAGTTAGATGTTATCCAGGTGCGAGAGCAGTTCCCCTGGCCTTTTGATATGATATCGCGACTTACACCAGACGAGAGACAGCATATTGCTGCTTGTGGTTTGGCGACATTGCTTGACATGCCTCATATTAGACTCAATAGGGGTCTATTGACAGCTTTGGCGGAGCGGTGGCATAGTGACCACAACACCTTTCATTTACCTACTGGCGAGATGACCGTGACGCCAGAGGATGTATGGCGTATTCTTTGTATTCCGTTTGTTGGAGAGATTGTGGTTCATGATTCGAAGGAGGTTGGTGGGGTAGAGGCTATGCAGAGAGTCTTTCAGGATCCCCACGTTGCAGGAGAGTGGATCCCATGGATAGATATATATGAGGCTTATGCTCCGCTCCCTTCAGTGTTGGCCGGCTTTATTGGTGGATTCCTTTGTCCTGATAAGAGGTCAAAGGGTCTATCTCTTGGATGGGGTCAGGTGCTAGAGGGCCTGGTGGTCCATAGGACAAGATATGCATGGGGCATGTGCATGCTTGCCCAGTTATATCATGACTTGCATTGGATTGTTTATCTCGGCGGCATCAGTCTATCGGCGGGAGCTACCCTTCTCCAGGTATGGGCATGGGAGCATATTGCTGTCACGCATCCCGTACCAGTGTTGGCCAGACCAGTGACGAGGCCATATGTATTTCGATATAGAGGCAGGCCTACCCAGCATATGATGGGTAAGCTTGAGTATTGGAGGCGGATTGTTGATGATATAGAGGCAGTGACTTGGCGTCCGTACTTAGATTGTGATGACTGAGACGATGATGATATTGAGTTGGGGTTCTTATCCGATTTGATGTATTTGATCGGGAAGAGCCCCAAGGTCTTGGAGCGATTCCTATTTCATCGTGTGTACAGACAGTATGGTATTGTGCAGTGCATGCCATTGGGTGTAGCACATTATGGCCGACATCGGATAGATGTTCCTGATTGGGGTCCCAACTTGCCTTACGTGGCACTTGTTGAGGGTTACCGTGCTTTACAACCATCAGCATGGGATGTTCGGCAGGATATTGTCGAGGTGCCCATTACTCCTGAGTACAGAGAGTATCTGGCTTTACACCCTCCTCCATGAATCACTATTCCAGATGAGCCAGCACCTGTACCAGTGGCAGCACCAACAGTAGCACCAGCAGGGGGTGTTCAGGTTGGTCAGAGACGGGAGAGAGAGGAGGATGCTGATGTGGATGTGGAGAGCAGCTCAGAGACTGATAGTGATGCGAGTTCTAGTAGCAGCGAGGATAGCAGCGATGATGATGGCAGAGATGGGGGGAGACCGAGTGTAGTAGGTACCTCAGAGCCATCTACTATTACGCCTTGTAAGAGGCAAGCTGTTGTTTCCTCATCGGCAGATCCATCAGAGGTCGCGGGTCTACAGGTGTAGGTGCAGACATTGCAGGGACAGCTAGCACAGGTGCAGGGGTTATTAGCGCAAACGCAGGCTCAGACGCAGGCACAGCTAGCTACTGCTCAGATTCAGATTACATCTCTGATTAGTGAGAGAGATGGGGCTTTACAGGCAGCAACGACCGCACAGGCTCAGTTGACAGGATTACGAGCACAGTTGTCCACTGCCCAGGCATAGATCACAGCCTTGACTGCAGAGTGAGATACCATTAGACAGATAGCAGAGACACCACAGGCGACTGCAGAGAGGTTGCAGAGAGTGGCAGATGGGACTTCTGTGGCAGATTATATGCGAGAGGCCATGCGGGCAGGTGCTGAGATTGAGTATTACTGGAGCCGTTATCATGAGCTTTGCCCCCCAAAGCAGAGAGTTAGTTATGCTCAGTCTCACTCAAAGAGGACTCGATCGAGGGCAGTGAGCAGAGGTGTGACACAGCCTCTTTCGAGAGGTCCGAGAGATCCTGGGACGTCTGGTGGTGGTACCGATACTGGTGTGAGACCTGCTCCTTCTGGTGGGAGTACTACTTGATATCAGTTGTGTACTCCTTTGAGAGATATTTAGCCATTTTTGTCATGATGTTATTTTCATTCTTTTCAGACTTCATTGTATACTTGACACTTGATGAGATATATGTGTGCAGCGGTTCGATTGATCTATGATATATTTTGACATGATTTATTGTGGTGGATGCATTGATTTTATGATGTATTGATGTGATGGATGCATTGATTTCATGATGTATTGATGTGATGGATGTATTGATTTTATGATGTATTTATGTGATGGATGTATTGATTTTATGATGTATTTTAGTAGCTTGTATGGATGCAGAAATGATGATGTGAAATGGTATTGATGATGTATTTATTTTCTTAATGAGATGTAATGTATGATAGATAAAATGTGATGTTAATGAATGATGAGATGTAAATATAAATGAATGAATTGCTAATGTAATGATGTATGGAATTGTAAATGAAATGTAATGATGTATGTTAATGTTAATGAATGTGATAAATGAATATGTGATATGTGATAAGTGGATGATGTTTAATGAATGATGAGATGTAAATATGAATGAATTGCAAATAGATGATATATGAATGATGTGTAGATGAAAGGATGTATGTGAATGTAAATGAAATGTAATGATGAATGTAAATGTAAATGAAATGTAATGATGTAACATAAATGTAACTGAAATGTAATGAGATGGAATGCAATGATGTATGATAAAAATGTAATGATGAGAATATGATGATAAAAAAATGTGATGATGTAAATGTAATAATAAATGAATGGTGTAACATAACATGTATATGATGTCACGAAATGAGATTTTTATTGTGAATTTATGATGAGATGAAGAGATGATCCTATATGCATGTTGTTTATGAAAATTGCATGTGTCAAGTATACTCAGTCTTAAATAAGAAAAGATAACATCAATTGTGAATGAATCATTGTAACTTGTGCCACCAGTACTCTGCAGATGTATTATTATGAATGCAATCTATGTTAACCATGCAAATGCCTATTTTATCAATGCAAACCTAAGTGTCATTTCAATAATCATTTTATTCTGCTTTGTATCATCACTGAGCTTTATTTTAAAATGTTGAAAGTGAATACAAGCATCAATGATATGAGATAGACCAATGATGACCTGAGTATTTCTTTCATGATTTTTGATATTGCAAGCGAACACAAGCATCATGGTATAAGATAGACCAATGATGACCTGAGCATTTCTTGCGTAAACAAACAAGAATTAATCATTTTCTTAAGTGAATTGGAATGTCATCCATGATACTTGATAGAGCACTTCCCGCGACAATTCACAAAATAATAACGACTAACTCACAAAACAAACAAAGAAAGGGTATCATTCTTCTTCCTTACTTCTCTAGTTCAATACATCATTGAGTAGTTCCAAAGAAATGATAATCAAATGATAAAATGAAAAGCACAACAATTCAAATTCTACTTAATGTATTTTCAAATCATTATTCAGATTAGATCATCAGTGTTGAGATGTGTGTGCTGATGTGTGCATGATATTCCCAAACGTTTGACCAAATGATGTGACCTAAAAGACCTATCCTAGGGGTCTCGGGGACTGATCAAAGATTAGTCTTGCCTACGTTATACACGCAGAGACCACGTAGTTCGACTGACACAGACTCCACTTTTGACTGATATAGACTCATTTTTGTGTTTTTGATTTTCTGATGTTTTTTGTATTTTGGGTTTTCTAATGTTTTTGGATTTCGGATTTTCGATGTTTTTGGATTTTGGATTTTCTGATGTTTTTGTATTTTGGTTTTTCTGATGTTTTTGGATTTTGGATTTTTGATGTTTTTGGATTTTGGATTTTCTGATGTTTTTGTATTTTGGGTTTTCTGATGTTTTTGGATTTCAGATTTTCTGATGTTTTTGGATTTTGGATTTTCTGATGTTTTTGGATTTTGGATTTTCTGATGTTTTTGTATTTTGGATTTTCTGATGTTTTTGGATTTTGATGGGTTTGCCACTTGAGGTTGTCATGTTTGACTGCCTTTCCATGTAAGCTGAAAGTCTACTTGTACCAGATAACACTAGGATGTTGCCCCCAAGCCAGGGTAAAACATGGTATCTATGCTATGATATGGATAATGATAATCCCAAATGATAGATGGAAATGATATGAAAGGAAACAATCGTAACAACACTATACCTAATAGACAGAGGAGAGCGGTGAAAATCACAAGTTACGCCTGTTTGCCAGGTTTTCATCACTTGTTTTTATTGTATCCTCTTTCCTTTTCTTTTGTATTTTTATTTTTATATATTTTTATTTTTGTGTTGTTTTTCTCTTTTTCTGTCATCATGACGCCTGTTTGCCAGGTTTTCATCAAGACAACTTTATTGACCGTGCACTAGATATCCTCAAGTGTAGAATCGCCTGAGATGAATGCTGTTCATGGGCTCCTCCAACATGTCTCCTTCTGGTGTAGACAGTCAGTAGGCTCCTGATCCATAGAATGATATGATGACATAAGGTCCTATCTAGTTAGGTTCAAACTTTCCCTTCTTTTCTCTGTCTGCTTGATTTCTAGGGTTTTCCCGTAGGACCAAGTCTCCGATCTGGAAGACTCTAGGCTTAACCCTATGATTATAGTTCCTAGACATTCTTTGTTGATAGGCTGTCAAATGATTGACAGCTTGTTGTCAACGTTCATCAAGTAGATCTAATTCCTAAAGTCTAGAGATCCTATAATCTTCATCTGAAATGGAGTCCCTTTAGTGAAACTCGAAGGGATGGAATTTCTACCTTGATGGGTAATATTACTTCTGATCCATAAACAAGAGTATATGGCGTAGCTCCTGTTGGTGTTCTGATGCTAGTCCTGTAAGCCCAAAGAGCACGGTTAAGCTGAATGTGCCAATCACGCCCTACCTCATTTTCTGATTTCTTGAGAATCTTTAGGATTGTTTTGTTGGAAGCCGCGCCAAAATTTACCTTGAGGGTAATATGGGGTTGGCGATGTTGGATGTGAAACTTTTCACATAGTTCTTGGATGTCTTGGTTCTTGAAAGGCCTGCCATTATCTGTGATGATTGACTGGGGTATCCCATATCTACAAATGAGATAATTAAGAATGAAAGATGATATTTGATTTCCAGTGATTGTGGTTAAGGGAACTGCCTCCACCCATTTTGTAAAAATATTCAGTTGTTGTGATAATGAATTTGTGTCCATTAGATGAAGATGGGTGAATTTTCCCTACCAAGTCTAGTCCCCACTGACAGAAAGGCCATGTAGTTGCAAATGGATGCAGCTCTTGTGCTGGTGCATGTATAAGATTGCCATGGATCTAGCATTTTGAACATCTTTTGACAAAGTGATAAGACTCTTGCTCCATGTGTGGCCAGTAATATCCCAAACGAAGGAGTTTCTTGGCTAAAGATAATCCACTTGAATGTGTACCACAAATTCCTTCATGGACCTGCGTGTAGCGGAAGTGGATTAAAGTGCATATTCTAAACAAGCTAAAGAAATTACCATCTAGGCCTCGACGGTAAAGGGTGTCAGCAATAATGGTATGTTTGGCAAATTGGCGTATGAAGTTGCGCTTTTGGTTGCGAGAAAGATCTGGCGGTAAGATATTATCTTTCAGATAAGTATAAATGTCTTCATAAATGGAAGATTGGGCACTATCCAAAAGGCTTATGGTTTGGGATTTAGGATTTGCGTATGCAAGATTTGATACTTGTTCTACAATAAATCGATAACGATCTTGCGTTTCAGGCATTTGTAGAAGAGATGCAATTGTGGCCATAGCATCTGCTGCTTTGTTCTCTGATCTTGGTATCTGCTCAAATTTGATTTCTATGAAGTACTTTCTTAGGTCATCCACCAGCCTCTTGTACAAAATCAGTGTGTCATCCTTAGTTTGATAATCATTGTTGACTTGGTAGATGATTAACTGGGAGTCTCCATACACATGTAGTTCTGTGATTTTCCATTTAATAGCCACTTTTATTCCAAGGATCAAAGCTTCATATTTTGCCACATTGTTAGTGCAACGGAAGGTAAGCCTGTATGATCGTGGAATTATGTGCCCAAGAGGTGTGACAAATAGAATTCCTGCCCCTGATCCATGTTGTGTGTAGGATCCATCGAAGTAGAGTTGCCATGGTTGTGTTGTAACGTTGAGGATGTCCGCATCGGGAAATTCCATGGTCATAGGATGACTGTCTGATAATGGAGCTTCTGCTAATTGATCGGCGATGACTTGTCCTTTGATAGCTCGCCTTTCAACATATTAAATATCAAACTCACTAAGGAGCATGACCCACTTTGCCAACCTTCCTGTTAAAGCTGCTTTGCTCAGTAAGTACTTGAGAGGATCAATTTTTGCAACGAGCTTGATGGTGTGAGTGAGCATATAGTGTCACAATTTTTGTGTTGCAAATACTACTACTAAGCATGATTTTTCAATGAAGGTGTAGTTTACTTCATGTCCATTGAGTGTCCTACTGATATAGTATATAGCCTGTTCCTTTCCTTCCCTATCCTGTTGTGCTAGCAAGGCTCCTAAAGAAATATCCGTTGTTGCGATATATAGCAACAATGGCTTGTCTTCACTGGGTGGTACCAAGATTGGTGGTGTCATTAGATAATGTTTGATTTGATTGAAAGTACTCTCACATTGTTCATCCCATTTAAAAGGCACATTTTTATGCAAAGGATGGTTGAATGGATGACACTGATCTGCTAGTTGAGAGATGAATCTTTTGATGGACTGTAGTCGGCCTTGTAGAGATCTTAATGTACTGATATTCTTAGGAGGTGGCATTTCCATAATGGCTTTAAATTTTGCTGGATCTACTTCAATTCCTTTTGTAGAAACTATGTATCCAAGGAGTTTTGCTGATGTTACTCCAAAGGCACATTTCTTAGGATTCAATCTGACTTTGAATTTTTCCAACCTGTCAAATATTTTGGCCAATATCTCTAGATGTCCATCTCTAGTGTAAGATTTGGCTAAGATGTTGTCCACACAGTCCTCCATGAAGGTATGCATCATGTAAATTGGAAGGTGTTGTCATAGCTATTTACATTATGCTTAGCTCATTCTTTAGCAAAGGCATGACGTTCCAGCAAAAGGTACCCCATGGACATGTAAATGTTGTCTTTTCTTGGTCTTCGGGAGCTATCTTGATTTGATTGTATCCTGAAAATCCATCCATGAGTGATAACATTTGATGGCCAGCTATTAAATCTACAATCATGTCTATGTTTGGCAAGGAAAAATCATCCTTTGGACATGCTTTATTTAAATCCCGGAAATCAGTACATATTCTAATGGTGTTATCTGGATTTGAAACAAGTACAATGTTGGATATCCATTCCGCATAATCAATAGATCTGATAAATCCAGCATCTAGTAGTTTCTTTAAATCAGTTTTGACCAATAATGCAACATGTGGATGCATTTTTCCGACTTTGTTTCTTGGTTTGATTGCGAATTTGAGGTAGGATAAATTGATGCATAATGAGATCATGTCTAAGCCTAGCATGTCGAGTACTTAATTAAACCAAAATTTATGCATCTTTCTTTAAGAATTTGATAAAATCTTGGGTTTTACGTATACGGTATGGAAGGCTGCCGGGGTGTAAAGTTCTTGCTTTCTGGCATTGCTAATATTAATAGGCTGTGTGGGTTCTATCAACGATGATCTTTCATGGTAATGTTGGGGAGGATGTCAAACCTTCCATCCTTTGGTGCCTCAATGAGGTTTTTGCCATCAGATGCATTCTTTGTTTTTACTATTTTAGGATCAAATACTGCCATAGAATGGTTTTCACCATCAGATCCATTTTTTTCTTTCATATTTTTGCAACTGGAAGGCTTGGCATCCTCCTGCCTAAAAGCATCATTAAAAGAAGTATTGGTAGAACAAGTATCGGATTCCTCACAACAAAGGTAGTTGATAATGGCGAAATCATTGTCAAAAATAGGGAGGTCAATAGGGTGTTGGGGTTCCCATTCGATAAGCTCGGGATGTAGTAAAGGCAACGAATCATTAGATGGGTTGAGGTCAGTGATTGTGAAAGCTCAGACAGAAATGTCATCTAGGTTGTTTGTGGTTATGTCGAGGCCTACAAAGGTATTTTATTCCACATCATTTATCTCAATCGATGTCCGTTCATCTTCACTTGAGTCATCAAAATTTTGTGTTTCATAGACAATAGGATTAAAGCTTGAGCTTTGACCCTCCTTGTGTTTAGGGGTATACTTTTTGGTAATGTCAATCTGAATATCCTCATAGGAAACATCTGATAAGTTGTCCCACTCATACTCATTTGAATCCATTTCAGAGTTACCTCTTATTTGAAGAATACGCTCCACAGTTCTATTGGTGATTTCTGCTCTTGCTTTTTCTGTGTATCCTAGTCCAGTTTTTCCATTCTGCTGAATTGTGAGGACTTGGATTGGTTCTGTCACACTTTGTTTCCCTCGATCAAGAGATCCTTGTTCTGCTACATATCCTAGTCCCGTTTTATCCTTATGTTGGATCGTAAGAGGCTGGATTGGTTCTGTTATGCCTTGTTTCCTTAACCCGAGAGGTCCCTGTCCTGAATATCCCATCTTCTCCAGAATAGTTTTTCCTTTTCCATATTGATTTGTCTCTATGATGTTACTTGTGGAAGCGGAAGCTTCCTCATCCTTATAAAGCCAATTTAGTATGGCCTTATCTTATGATTCTTCATCTAAGCTCCCAACTTTTACAAATCTGCCATCTAATGCTGTTGTAGATTGTTCTGATTTGTGGGTGTTTGTAGATGGCTGTCCATACGTTTGTAAGGGGGGTAACATTTGTGATAGTTGAAATGAGTGTCCTACACCATATTCACTTATTCCTTCATCACTTATCTATACTTCTTTGGTGAATTGATGTGAGAGTGGAGCCAATTGCTCTTCAACATTTGAAGGGTTAGATTGTGCCACCCTTATCTCTTGTGATTTTTGTTGTTTTGGAAGCCACTTTGAAATGAAGCTCTGCTGTTGCTCACTATCTGATGTGCCAACTTCTCTATTGTTAGGTATGAATGTATCCTGAGATGTCTTCAATGCATGACAAGCTTGGGTGTCATTGTAGTCTACTGTGATTGTTACCTCCTGTCCATTGACGGGAAATTTTAGGCATTGATGATAAGTAGAAGGTACTGCTTGCATATCATGGATCCAAGGGCGTCCCAACAGTATGTTGTATGTTAGTTCTCTATCTAAAACTTGGCAAACCACTTTTTGGACAATAGGCCCAACTTGAATGGGTAATATGATCAACCCTTTAGAGGACCTTTCTTCCTCATCATATGCTTTGATTGTGATTTTTCTTCTTGTATCAATGGCTTCATCTGAGTATCCTAGTGCATGAATCAGTTTTAAGGTACAAATATTTAAACCAGCCCCTCCATCTATCAGGACACGCTTTACACGATGTTTATGGATAAGGACTTCAATGTGAAGGGCGGAATTGTGCGGATGGGTGAGTGATACATCATCATGTTCGGAAAATGAAAGGCAATGAGGTGCAGATAGATGTCCCACCATAGCTTGGAATTGACACACATCCAGATTGTTAGGTACCGTAGTTGATACAAGAGCTTGTTCAAGAACCTCTTTGTGTGATGGGGAAATCTTCAAAAGTTCCAAGATTGATATTTGTGCCGGTATTTTCTGCAATTGATCGATGAGATTATATTGATTGGAGGGAGGATCCACTGATGGGGATGATATTGATGCTCCTTTCAATATAACTTTGGATTGTGCCCTTGTTGTGGCATTAACCGATTGGTATTCTTGTTTCCCTTTGAGTGTGATTACATTGATTTGGTTTTCAGATTTATCCATATATTATACCAAATTGGTAGATGTAATGTCATTGTTCTGATTGATTTGGTTGCATAACTCTTCATCCTCCTTGGTAGTGAACAAACAAAGGATTGTTTTGTCATAAACATAACCAACGTTTTTACCTTTGGTGTTTGCGGAAGAAGATTCTCTCTTCTGATAATTGGCTAGAGGATTTTTGAATGTTGTATGATCTTTGTTTGTTTGAGGGCCCTCTACAAATACTTTCTTTTGATCTATGAGGTCTTGTACCGCATGTTTTAATTGCCAACAGTTTTCAGTCATGTGGCCTTTATTTTGATGATAGTGACAGTAATGTAAGTCATTCCACCATGATGGTTTGACTTGAGGGTCCCAATTTCTAGCCTCTTGTACTTGAATGAGTTTTTTGTCTAAAAGCTCTTTGAGGACTGATTCCAATGATTGCCCTAACGGTGTGAATTTTCATTTATTGGAGGGTCGTTGAAATGATTGGGTTTTTGTTTCTCCACTGTTTTGATTATTTCCTTGATCACTACTTTGTTTGACATTAAAACCATTGTTTTTTTTGTTTGTAGTGGTGGGTGTCAAGGTGAATACTGGTTTAGGTGTATGTGTATCGATCATGGTATCAGTATTCTTGTTCTTTTGCAAGAATCTTGGCTTTTCGTTGTTGTTGTTAGAGGAATGGTTATTGTTTGAACCTTCAATGAAGTGTTTGATTGTTCCTCTTTTGATTAGAGCTTCTTCAATTTTGAGCCCCTTTTCGATAACTTGTTCAAATGTAGATGGACATTGTAAATCCAATCTGTAATTCATGTCATCTACTAAGTTATCAATGAACATCTCTATCTTCTCTTCTTCGGGAATAGATCTAGGGTATTTAGCAAATAGCCTTCTCCATCGTTGGAGAAAGGAAAGAAATTTTTCACCTTTTGCTTGTTTAGTGTTGTAGAGTTCTTTCAAGGTTACCCCATGTTGGATGTTGAATGAGAAGTGTGTAATGAACCTATTGATCAGTTCTTCAAAGGATTGAATCCCAGGTTCCAATTTAGAAAACCACTCCATGCAAGTGTTTCCTAAGCTTCTTGGAAATAATCGTAGTAAGTAAGAGTCCTCGTGTGCGAACTCTATGCTCATAGCTCAAAATTCCCGTACGTGATCAAACGGATCAATTCTCCCATTGTATTTGTTGTATGTTGGGTACTCACAATACCTTGGAAATGGTATCATGTTAATGCTTGAGTCAAATGGATAAGGGCAAATGTCTTGCAATAAATATCTCTTTGTTGGCCCTTGTTGGATATTTTGGAACTGTAATTGCAATTGTTGGATTTGTCTTGTCAAAGCATCTATTTGATTTGGATTTTCTATACTAGTTGAGTTAGGTGTGGCTGTTTCCTTGAGTTGATTGACATCAAAGTCTTTAGGAAGTTTAGCACCTTTGTCAGCTAATAGTAGAAGATATTTTCCATGTCTTGCTCTAGCATCTTTTCCATAAATTTATGGAAATGAGGGTCTTGTTGAACTTTCTCGATTTCCTCTGCAGTTATTTCTTTCTCATGTGAGTTAATAAGAGGATCAATGTTGCTATATCGTCCCCAAGGGTTGTCTTCAGCCATGGCTGCTATTCTTTTGTTTTCTTGTTCTCGTTGTTTTTGATATGCTGCTCGTGTGAAAATAGGCATACAAACGTTTAAAGTTTTATTCTAGACTTTGATCTTGGATTTGATTGGATAAGTGTCAAGTTTGTTGATTTAAAATCTGATTTAGTTTTATCTAGTTTCATAATGGAAGGATGATAAAATCCTTGATAGGGAAACTTTGATAGAAAATCTCAGATTTTGGTGATAATGACACTATGCAAGATGCTGCAAGATCTAGGTGTAGGGGTAAAGCTTTCCCTTTATGTAACTTAAGTGTTCTGGACTATGAAAAAAAAAAATGTTCTGGATTGATGAAAACCTTGTTATCGATATGGGTAAACTGACAAAATGTCCTATTAACTCTCTGTTTTTCTGACTTTATGGCGCACTAAAACAGATACTGGGAGCAGTGAAACAGAGACCAGACACGCTAAAACAGAGACCGGGCACGCTGAAACAGAGACCAGACGCGCTAAAACAAAGACTAGGCACGCTAAAATAGAGACTAGGCGTGCTGAAATAGAGACCAGGAGCGCTAAAACAGAGACCAGGCGCACTGAAACAGAGACCAGGCGCGCTAAAATAGAGACCAGGCACGCTAAAACAGAACCTTAAGGTGTTTAAGATAGAAAAACTATCTTATTCTATGAAACTCACTTGGCCTAGTATCATATTGGATGGCTGGTTGTGGGATGTATTCTGGACGAATTCTCTGACTGTGATTGTGGTGTTGCCTAAGAGCTCTTCTTTGGAAATATGCTTGTGAATCTAAGGGAGCTACAGTGTAGTCATCTGTATAACCTCTAGAGAAATCATGATACCTATGAATGAAAGTCCTATGTTGGAGTAGAACTTTCCTGCTTTGATACAAAAATCGTTGTTTTCTTAGGAGTTGTTTGTATGCAAGTGTTTTCTTTGGTTTTCGGATTCGTTTGGCAAGAGATTTCTTGACAAACTTGGTGGATACCCAATCTCGAATCATGAGAAATCCACAAGTGCGTTGATTTTAAGGATTTTTGTGATGATCTTATCTGAGTTTAATGATAGAAAACACAGCAATCAAGAATAGAATGGTTGTCTTTTAAAAATCCTAGAATCTAAACAAATAGTGTATGTTCTCAAGAATCAATGATTCTTCTTGATTTTCACTGGTTTGATAACAAGATAAAACACTTCAAATAGACTCACTCCTAGAGATAAAAGGTCATCGTTATATACTCGAACGGCCCACAGCTTGGAATTGCGTCGACTCACACAGCCATGTCACCCCCTAGAGGGCGCTCGTGTTTTTGTCTTTTCCAGGTGCGTACTCAGAGTGACGGAAGTGGATACCGGATCCCCTGAGCAAACAGTCCTTGGCAATTATATGGTTAGTGCTTGAGGGTAGATTCTTCCCCGCCCCTGCACCGCCGAGTATTACAATGTTTGGAAACTGACAGGCGTGCTTCTATTTCTAGGCTCTTAGATGGGTTTCCCGTTTTGAAGCTGGCAAATGGATAAACTCCTAGAGACCTCCCAATCTTTAAAAAAAGATTTTTGGGGATGGTTATCTGCACTTCCGTGAAAAGGAGTTTCTAAAATTCACATAAATTTTAAGTGGGTTGGAATACCATGGCTTTATCTCCCCACTTTCCGAATTAGTTCCGTGGGATGATACTTTTCCCTCCTGGCCAGAACTGTCTAAAAGGTTTTAAGCAAAATACATACAAAAGTAATGGTGAGTCTAGTATTCTGATGCACCTAGTTAAGGGGAGAGCATAAACCTATCACCCAAACACAGCAAAAAAAATGTTGTTCTTTTTTAAAACCCAAAAGACAAGTGATTTACTCTAATGGAGATATTGCTCCATGATAAGCATGATGTTCAATTTTTAAACTGCAAAAAGAAATGTGACATTTCTATCCTAGGATTGGTAAATTTTAATCCATTTCTATCCTATGATTGGTAAATTTTTAACCATTTCTATCCTAGGATTGGTAAATTTTAACTGTTTCTATCCTAGGATTGGTAAATTTTAACCAAACAAAAAGACAGAAATAAAATCTGGCCACGGACGCGTTGGATCCAGATGAAAGAAATGATTTTAAAGATGAAAAGGTGGCGCGCTGGAACAGAAACCCAGCGCGCTGGAACAGTAACCGTGCGTGCTGGAATAGTAACCGGGAGCGCTGGAACAGTAACCGGGCGCGCTAGAATAGGAACCCTGCACGCTGGAACAGTAACCCGGTGCGCTGCAAAAACTCACGATCCCGCGAAAACTTTCACGCCGATACCTGTAAGACACGATTTTCAAAAAGTTAGCAAAATATGGGGTATTGCCCCACAGTGGGCGCCAAATTGTAAGTGGTAGAAGGGGAAAAACAAACTAAACTATGCATCTACGCTTCTAAATAGGATATTGCATCTAAGATTAAGAATTTAAACTAATTTAAACTACAAATCTATAGAAATCTATCCTATTGCTCTCTAACTCTAAAGATTTCTCTAATTTACTTAGCTCTTAGATTTGTAAGCTAATTAAACTATTAAAATGACACTTAGAGAATGAGAAATGAACTATTCTACTCTAATATGATTAAAATATGCAAATTCTATTCTAATGGCAACCATGACTGCAAATGCTTGATGCTTGAATGCTGCTTGATGGATGCTGGAATGCTGGATGGTTTGGATGCTTGAATGCTTTGGAAACCTGCAGAGTAAGATTGCATTAGTTGGGATCCATTTCTTGTAGCCCAAGAGCTGTATTTATAGCTTTCACGGCAGCACAATTGTACAGGAAACCGGGATGAGGGGCTGTGATTTTCTCTGGAGAATCCAAAGGCATGGGATGAGAAGAAGGAGCTGATCATGGAGAATGGTTTCTCCCCATGAAAACACCAGGCAAGAAGAGAGGGAGGATTGATGGAAGAAGATTGAGAGGACTTCCTGCAAGTTTGTCCCTGAAGCTCTTCCCGTGAATGGAAGCTGCATTAATTAGATTTAAAAAATCTAATTTTATTGGTGAGTGAATAGTGTAAATGATTTATGCATAAATTAAATATTTTTAGTTTATTTAATTTTAGCAAAAGAGGAATAAATAATTTAATAATTCAAACTATAGGGTTTGTTTTATTAAATTAAAAAGGAGAATGATAATTAAATAAAAGATTTTTAGCAATCTTTATTTAATTAAGAAGAAAGGTGATTTTAAATAACACAAATTATTTAAATTGTGTATTTAATTTTAAGATAGAAGTAATAATGATAATAATTAAATAAAACAAAGTTTTTAATTTTGTTTATTTAATTAAGAGAGAAATAATATGATGAAAATGATAATAATTAAATAAAACAAAGTTTTTGATTTTGTTTATTTAATTAGGAGAGAAAAATAGAAGAATTTAATAAATGAACTTAATATAAATAAATATTTCTATTTATTTACTAAGTAGAAGAATTTAAGATTAATTAATCAAATAAGTCGTATTCAATTAATTAGATTCTCCAGACCATTTTTAGGTGTCTACAATTATATATCATAATTTGATATTAAAAGAAACACTAACTATTTTACCACATATAAATTCATCAAAATCATAAACCAATACTAAACATTATTTTTTCATTCAATAAAAAACTCTATCAAAATGAAACCTAAACTGAGTGAAATTCATTGATATGTAAAGTTCACCATTAAAAAATTATATACCATAACTTGGTAGTGGAAGAAACACTGAACTATTTTGCTGCCTATAAATTCATCAGTCATAAACCAATGTCAGACTTTCTCTTTCCATAAAATAGAAAACCACCCAAAATCATAACAGAGTCCATATAAATCGAAACCATAGGCAATGAGAAGACCACATTCTATGAACATATAAGGAAGCCAATGAGTGTCTAAGACACAGTGGCTATGCGCCTAGGACCTATTTAATGCATAACCTAACAAGGAAAACCTTGGAATCAAAACACACTATTTATTTGCGTCATTCCCTATTTGCAGTAAACAAGGAGACACCATTTGGGTTGAAGCTGATCTCCTATTTCTGACATGCTTCTGCAACAACAAACGACAAACAAGTTTCAGTTGGCCATATTTCACCTACCTCTTGGCAAATTCAAACTTTACCTCCTGCAATACATTATAGGCTTACCAAATAGTACTTGGTTTGGTGTAATAATTCTTTGAAGATGAATCCCTCCCCATCCACAGGGATTGGCTGGCCCAAGGGATAAAGAAGAACTACATTATCACCGAACAGAGCCTTCACATTTATACGCTCTATTTGTTAATTTCTTATAACCCAGTAACAGATTAATTGCTCAATAAATTCATAGAATATAATCAAATATCTGATTTATGACAATTAATACAACTGGGTTAATTAACAACTAATAACAAGGGAAGAAAAAATAACAATAAGCCAATCACAAAAAGATAAAAACACAGATATCCAACTCGAGTTGCTTTAAAACAACTCCACATCCCACCTTTCGAACTACAAAAATCAACACCATTGAGACATCAAATGAAATACCAAATGAAATACCTATTCTGCATACAATGCTTTTAAAGCATAAAAACCCTCCTTTAAGGAAAAAATATTAGTAAATCTCTGTTTGTTAAATTATAACAGCACTATATTCTATAGATATCTTACACAAGGAATTCGGGTACTGTAATATAATGCATACTGGTATGAACAATGGTGTTGTCATTCTGTAGTGCCTCTACCGTGGTCGCCGAGTTGGGGCATGAAGCACAACTGGTTTCATTCATCTGTTGAGGAAGTGAAGCAGATGGAGGTTCATCGGAACCTTCTCCACTAGTGGGCGCGGAACTACTTTCAGAATCTAACCGTTGTTTTCTCTTGGTTCTTGCTTTTTTATTTTTGAACCAGTAGAATACTTTACTTTCTTCTACATCCCCATATGCTCGGAGCATTTTAGTTATCCTCCGAATATCATCTTTTATCAGGATTTTCTAATCCAACATTGAGGGTGTCTTCTAAAATCTCCCATTGCACGGGAAGGGGATGCCATCGTGCCCTTGGCTGGGCTTTTTTCCGCATCGCCAGAGATGACAATGTTTATGTTTCAATTTTTTTTTTTAAAAAAATTAGGTTGAGTTGGTCAGTACGTGAGGGTGGTGGTATGTTTCTTGATTATACCATCGGTTAAAATTAAATCTCTGGAGATATGATATAGGGGATGAGACTGTGATCATGCTTTGGAGGTATGATATAAGGAATGCGGTGAGGATCATGTTCTTGTTGAGGGTGGTATATGTTTTTTTATTACACCATCCACCAAAGTTGAATCTCTGGAAGTATGATATAAGGGATGAGGTGGAGATCATGTCCTTGGTGAGGGTAGTGGTATGTTTCATGTTTACACCATCCACCTAGGTTAAATCCCTAAAGGTATGATATAAGAGATGAGACTGAAATCATATTGCGAAGATATGATATAAAGGATGAAGATGATTTGAACAATTTTAGCTAAATGAATATCCTTCAGTCTTTAACTCTAAAATGAAGATGTATTCACATAGACTCATGTTCCTATATTAAATAGCAAAATAAACTCATGAATAAAATAAAATCTTTCAAAAACCTAATATTATCCATAATATATAAAAAAACCTAGCTTTGGCAGATGCATTCATGCAATGTACGTGTATAGTAATGTACACTTTCTTTTAAGTTCAACATACAGACGTTGGGCGAATCTAAACTACTGGATAATATCAATAAAATTTCATATATGATGGCACCCTGAATCCCTCATAAAAAAGATAAAATAAAGAATGAAAGCAAGATTGATAACCTTCATCAGCAGATGACCTTCTGGCAGACATTGTTAAAGATGTGTTGATTTGACGCTGCTCCGATGAAGGCTTCGCTTTGAACAGATTTGGCCAATTTACAGCATTTGTAGAAGAAGAAAATTTACATGAAACAATTTTGATATTCTCTAAGTCAAATGTAGGTGTTAAATAATGAAAACAAAGTCTAGTTATTAGGGAGGATGATAAAAAATACTACTTTCAGTGACTATCTTTTTATTAATTATTTATGTTAATATAAATAAATGATTAATCAAATAAATTTGATGAAAATTAGTATTTAATTATCCATTTAATTTTTTTGATGAATAGACATCTATACCTTTAGACTTTTAATACAAATAATGTAATAAATATTTTAGTCACTATATTTTTATTTTCTTATTTCAACTAACATTTTAAATGACACTTCAAAATAATTTATTCTTAATAAAATAACTTAAATTCATTTCTACAAATAAAAAAAAATACTAAGTCAACCCTTATTATGTAATTAACTAAAAATGAATTATAATACAGGTTAATACATATATAAAGTAATACATCAACAATGAACTTCATGTTTGCAAATTCATTAGTTCATGAAAGTATCAAAATATTAATAGATATTGATATCAATATAGATAAATTTGAAAGTATAAAGTGTAATATAAAATTTAGATTATCTTATGTATAATTAAATTATGTTTATTAAAAAAATAAAGCTCAAAATAGAAAATTGGACATGAATAAAATGCAAAAGTAAAATTTACAAATAAATTGTTGAAATAGAAAATTGAAATGACATAAATTGGGAAATGATTCTCTAGAGGTTTTTTTTGCTAGATGTCCACATTCCCACAATATCATCTAAAATGTATTTTCTTAGTCTAGGTTTTGTGCTTTCATTTAGACACATCAAGAAAGTCAAGTTTCTATATGAAACCAAGAATGCATCACAAAAAGGCTATAGTTTACATAAAATAAAACTATGTTAATACTCTAATACAGTATAATCCATGTTTGTGAGGATACAAAATAATTCATAAACTAAAACTGATGAGAATAATAGATATCACCAAAGATAAGAAATATGAATCCTCTACTATGAGTTGTGTCTTCAATGCAGTGCATTACCTCTTATGATGAGCTTGTCCCTAGAGCCCTTAACATCGAGAGAACCCTAATCTCATAGGGAAATAGACAAGTATATAGAGCTAACCACCCATCCACTAGTTCTAACAACAAATCTCCCTTTTGGTCCAAGAACAAGAATGTTACTAGTGATGGTGCTGTTGATACAAAGGTGGTCTTAACTGCTCCAAGGCAAGAAAACATCCAAACCATAAACACTCAACATGGACAACAAAAAACAAATAGTGCTCCAAAATGACAATTCACTTCATTAGGGGAACCTATGGAAGATGTGTTGAAGTGGTTGATACAGTCTAATATTATCACACTCCTAGATTTCTCAAACTATCAAGAGCCACAAGTCAAACCTCGTAGCTATAAAGAAGATCATTTTTGTGAATTTCACTGCTACAAAGGTCATAACACACAAAATTTTTTTAGACTCAAACATCTAATAGACAATCTTATTGAACAAGGAGACATTCATGTCGATCAAAATCTAGGAATGAAAATCTAAAAATTTATACAAAACTTATGCCTGACCATACACAAGAAAAAGATATAGGAAAGGCATCAACCTCAAAAATATAAACAATACTCTTGATACCACAGTGGGACATATTTATTTATCACAACATGAGGAATCAGGCATGTATCAAGATACTATTTTAAAACAAAGTCCAAACCCTTCAATAATGTTTAGCACTATTTTACACTATAATGACATCAAGTGGATATTAGATTGTGATATTTCTCCCACATACGACTCCATGATTGGGAATGTTGAAGAAGCTCCAAATGAGCTAGAAATATCCCTTGTTGCACCCATACCCACAAACTATTGTGAAGAGTCTTTTAATGATGATGTATCATCCACCCAAGGATCATGTCAAGAGGAGGATCTTGAGGATAAAAATTTAGTTATTCTGAATCAAGTTAGGATTAAGAACCCCTATCCCCAAAATTTCACCAAGAGCTAAGGGACATCTTCCAAACCATTTTAAACTCCAAAGATGTCTCCAATATCACCCTTGAGATGTTTCTTTCTAATGAGAATATAAATGTTCTTCATCCAAAACATGAGTCTCCCACTCTTGATATTCCTACACAAGAGAAAGCAATGGTCAAGATTCTTGATTCTTATAGTGATTGTGCATCATCAATATCTTTTGAGTCAGCATCAACATCTTTTGAAGTAGTATCAACAAAGAATGATGTCATAGAACCAAAGTAAATAACTCATATTCCTGAATAGTAGGAACCCATAGCAATATCCTGTGTTCATGACAAGTCATATTCAATGGCTATGGATTAGAGGGTACATTATTAGGGAAAAGGATTAGGTATTGATAATACCTTCACAACACCGGGGGAAATTTTGTTTACAAAAAACATCAACATATGGGGCACAAAGAATCATTATGATTAAAATGTTGTTAATGCTACAACTAGTTGTATATTGAGTTGGCATTCACGCATCATCTCATACACAAATTGGGACCAACATAAAAGACTAATTTCTATCAAAGCAGGGTGACGATCATCAAAACAAATGAATTCGTCAAGCAAAAAGGACAAAGAAAATACAAATGGATACCAAAGAAAAATAAAGAAAATCATCCCTCAAAAAATCCATTAGTCAAAGAAACCATGGGGAAAAATTAAAAAAGGAAATGTATCCATCAAAAGAGTCCTCAAATACAAAAGAAAGCTTGTCAAGTAAGGAATAAAGTATATCCAGTGGTTGGTCCTAATTCCATGACAACCTCCATTCCCACCCATCATTGCTCATCTTCGTAAGTTTGGAGAGTCAAAGATTCCAAACTATTAAAAAATCCATCTAATATTCCTTGATGCATGACACCATATACTCCATTCACAATAATCTAATTCTCGCATTAACCGTGTGTTAGTAGCTACCCTTCATAATAAGGATTATGAAGGCACTTTGTCGTGATGTATGCACATAGACAAGGTTAATTCTGGTATCCACAAGGTAGATCAAAGTTCTTCAAGGTTGCATTCAAGTGCTCGTATCTTAGTAAAGCAACTTCTTTAGGAAGGATATCATTGACATGCTATGATAGTGACCTCTACATCAATGCCACTAGGTGGTTCAACATGAGGCTAAAATTTTGAAAAAATAAAAATAAAAATAAAGAAAATAGTAAAAATAAAAATCATCCTCTAGTGAAAACCACTACGGTGGTACTTTTGGCAAGTACTATGATGAAAACCTAGAAAACAAGCATCATGAGTAGAATTGAGTGTCTATATGATCCTTCTAAGATAGAAAAATCTCATCCTTGTGATGATAAATCCAATGTTCTCTCCATCCATCCAATCCAGATTCATCCAAATATTCCATGTTATCTTGATCTTGACAAAGATTCGACATATACTTCAACTCTACTAATGGAAGAATTTTGACAAGGTATTTACCATTTTATCTCCTGAAGTCCCATAGACTATATATAGCATGCTAAAACTCTATCAAACTCTTCACATATACATTACCTATCTTTGTTATCCATTGTATTATGAAGAATTGCTAGACACTAGGGGTAGGTTATTGCACTCTTGTTTTCAAATAACTCTTGATCCATGTATGAAATCTCACAATGTGACATCGACATCATATTATAGGTATTGTTTGCCTCAAAATCTCTCAAAAATCCTACAAACATTCATAAAAATTCATCAAAATATAAAAGATCCAAATCTTGTATAGCCCAAAAACTAAAAATATCAAAATCCTATATAGCTAAAATCCAAAAACATTCACAAAATTGTAAATTCAAAATACAAAACATCCAAAAAACATCAAAATCCCTATAAAAGTCAAAACATCAAAAATCCAAAAAAAAGTACCTTCTCGAATTATGTCGTCTTTGAGCTTGAATGTAGGAAAGACAATCATTGATGTGCCACCAAGACACCCTAGGTCAGTATTTTAGGATTCCATCATAATAATCTGACATTCCATCACATGTGCATTTCTCATCTTTTAAATAGGTCGAGTCAGTCAAACTACGTGGTCTCTACGAGTATAACGTAGGAAAGGCTTATCTTTGATCAACCCCTGAGGCCCTAGGATAGTTCTTTTAGGTTAGCTTTTTGGTCAAATATTCTCTCAAAAATCCCTAAAAATTCAAATATCTCAATAGCCTTAAACATTCAAATATCTCAAAAGTCTTAAACATTCAAATATTAGAAAAGAAAAAAACATTCAAAATATCATAAAATCTCAAAAACACTTAGAAAATGTTCAAAAGACCTTAACAACATCAAATATATTAGAAAAACCCTAAACAACCTCAAATAATTGAAAACATAAAAATTTGCATAAACTTTCAAAAAGACGCAAAAATAGCCTCAAAACATTTCGAAATACCAAAAACATTGAAATATCCAAAACTACCCATCCCATTTCACTTTCACCTGCAATAAACCTCCATCTATAATAAATCAATCATCATCTTCAACCTTTGGTAAAACAAGTAGAAAACAAGTGTCACAAGTCGTAAAGTGAGAACCTAAGTGTCAAAATGTAAAGTCTAGATCATAGGTAAATGCATTAGTGAAGTTTATATCAGCGGCTCATCATAGCATCATCATCATAAACAAAATAATTTGATCAACATGTCCTAGGATGTATCCTTCCTGTGATGGAAATTAGTATCAAAAATCAACTTAGCTAAATTAAACTAGGAAAGAGATATAGATAACACTGATTGTTTGTCTTTGATTTTTCTTTTGATTTATCTTAATGGTCCATTCTAAGGACCTGTCGATGATGTCTATAAAAATAATTTAGAGAGAAAGGAATGGGGCATTGATCATTATCTTTTATTTTTTGTGCTTGTGGGTATTCTTGTAAAATAATCTTGGCACATACTTGCTTAGTTGTGTGTAGGAAAGTTGTTTGAAGTACATTGTTGACTACTGCGTATGCTTTGGTTTGATATATTCTAAGCTTTTGATCTACATTTCAACGAGGTTTCCAGAGTATGTCAAGATGCATGAACAAAAACTATCCTATCTATTTGTAAAGTCAAAGTCCATTACACTAGATACAACGCCATGCTAGTTTTCAATAGGTTGATGCATCATGTCTATGTGTTATATCAGAAATAAGGAATGACGGAAAATCCCAATCCCATGATATGAGAAAATCATCATCATCATGCATCTCTCATTACCATCTCTAATAAAGTGTTGGTGCATCATGGACTTGTTAGACTTCTGAATCAATCTCAAAATCAATAGTCAATCCATTCATCTTATTCTTCTATCTTTACTAACAATTCTATCTAAGCATCAAATCTATGGGATCTACATCAAAATATACATGAGGCTACCTAGAGTCGATGATTGTCTATCCATCATGAAATCTATCTACATAAATATTTGAGCTATCACGAAAACAATCCTGTTGTGCATGTTTTGCACACACACCCTGCCGTAGGCAGGGACCCCCTTTTTTTTTGCTCCTGACAGGCTGCTTTGCTCCTATCTTGTTTTGCGTGCCCCATTTCCAAGCCCAAATTGGTCATGTGCCATCAAACGATCAAATCTCCTACCCAAATTCACCTACTAGGGGTATTCAAATCTGCGGAGAAATAAAGTCCCCCATCCCCTTTCTGCCTTTTGTCTTGCTTTGGTTGTTTCAGAAATGTCCGTGGACCCCTGTCGGTCCAGTTTCTACATTTTTGGCTTTGGGGACAACTTTTTGGTGGATTTGGGATGCATTTGGGATGTTTCGATGAACTGCCAAGGTTTCGTTAACATTTGGTTAAGTTTCAGTGGTTCCAGAGCTTCGTCCCTCTTTGGCTGTTTTGGAAACATCAGCGGACCCCTGTCACTCCCGTTTCCTCAATTTTGAGTTTGGGAGCAATCTTTTTTGTATTGGGGATGTGTTTGAAATACGTAAATGAACTGCCAAGGTTTTGTCAATGTTTGGTTAAGTTTCGATGGTTTCAGAACTTTCCCTCCGGAATTCCCTTACTCCTTGGCTGTTTGGAAGCATCCGCAGACCCCCGTCGCTCCCGTTTCCTCAATTTTGACTTTGGGGTCCCCCATTTTTGGATTTAGGATGTGTTTGAAGTGCGTAAATGAACTGCCAAGGTTTCATCAATGTTCTGTTAAGTTTCGATGGTTTCAGAACTTTCCCTCCGGAATCCCCTTCCTCGACTGTTTGGAAACATCCGTGGACCGCCGCCTCCGTTCCTCATTTTTTACTTTGGGTCCCTTTTTGGATATAGGATATGTTTGAAGTGCATAAATGAACTCGCCAGGTTTCGCCAAAGTTTAGTTAAGTTTCGGGTTTCGAGCTTCGGCCCCCTTTTGTTTGTTTTGGAACTTCCGACGCGCCTTTCCCGGCCTCGAGCCCCATTCGGTGCTGTTTCCGGGTTCCACCTCTCCGCCATTTTTTGGAACGGATACCCCTCCCCTCGCTCGAGGGCTTGGCCCCTCTCCGTTCAGCTATTTCCTCGGTTTCTCCGCCCCCTTGTTTCCGGCTGGCCGCCTTCTCCTTTTCTCCGTCGGAGTTCGTTCATCTCTCAGCCGCCATTTTGAAGACCGGCGGCCGCCGCCGCCTCCCCCTCCTCGGGCCTCCATGCATTTCTTCCGGCCTCACATCGCTTTTTGAGGAGCGGGCGGCCTGCCTTCCCCTCGGAGCCCAGCTGCGCTTTGTTTTGGGGTTTCACCTCCGCTGTGAGAGCTTAATGTGGCGTTCCCGGCCTGGCCGCCTCGGTTCCCCGTTTGCTTTTTTGGAACCTGAATCGGCTGCCGTGCCTCTCGGAGCTCGGCCCCTCCATGGCCGTTTCCGGGAGTCTGTCCCTCCTTGGCTGTTTTGAACATCCGGGAGCCTCCCTTCTTCTCGGCTGTTTTGAACATCCGGGAGCCCGCCTCCTTCCCGACTGTTTTGAACATCTGGGAGCCTGCCTTCTTCCCAGCTATTTTGAACATCCGAGAGCTTGCCTTCTTCCTGACTGTTTTGAACATCCGGGAGCCTACTTCCTTCCCGGCTGTTTTGAACATCCGGGAGCTCGCCTCCTTCCCAGCTGTTTTGGCTTCCATCCGCTGTCTGCCTTCTGGCTTTCTTCCACCGTCTTTCCGCTCTTTGGCACTCCGACCCTTGAAGCACGCATTAATGTTTATAGTCCAAATGAGCTCCAAATATGAATATAAAAATATTTTGATGATGCATGGATAGATCTAACAGGGAATTTGTAGGTTTGACTGACATTTTCCTTAACTCATGTATAAATGCACTAACGATACTTCGTGTTTGCAGGAGTCAAGAAGCCTTCCGTAGGTCTATCGAAGAGGCACGTTGAGGGAGTTGTCCTGCCTTTTTCCAGATGATGATGATTTCTAAGGAGCTTTCTGCCCGAATCAGGGGCCACCATTCCATTGATGCCAATCATCGATGGGATCGTTTGATCAAAGGAAGAACACTGCAAGCACATCAAGCAAAAGACAACTTTTAGGCAGTTTCTGCTATAGTGAAAAGGAAATAAGCTAAATGACAAATTTGCTACAGTGACTGTCACTAGATGACAAAATAGAGAAAAGACAAGGAATGTATTTTAAATTAAAATCTATTTGGGGGTAGATGAAACCCTATTTTGTAATGAATCTTGGCCACACAATGAGAATGAATCTTGGCCACACAATGAGAATGAATCTTGGCCATTCATTTAACTTTTGGAAAACTATAAATATGGGCTTTCCCCTCATTTGTAATGGTTGGAGAGCTGTTGTAAAAGCATTTGCAGCAATAGAAGACAACATTGCATGATTTTATGGATGTTTTCTTTGATTTTGCTTATCTTGCATGCATGGTTTTTCCTTCCATGTAAGTTTTAATGTTAGTTTCTTGAATGGGAGTGGTGATGGTGTTTGCTGTTTTAGTATTTGATGGATTTCCAGCTCATGCTTTTTGTGGTTCATTGATGATGAGTCACTTTGCAAAGCTAGTATGAGCTCATTACTTCATTGCTGCAATTTAGTTCAATTACATGTGCATGATGTGCATGTGCAATTTAAAAATCTGCAGTCCTTAGAAGATTGCACTGGTTTTGTGCAACTGTAGGTTTCTCTTGGCCAAGCAAAACCCAGTTTAGGAAGTCTGTCTACTTTTGCAGCCACCATTGTTACTATTCATTCGTAGCTTAGGATTAGAATAGCTTTCTTAACCCTTCTCCTTTTGATGTTTATTTTAATCCTTGGTTAGAGTAGGACCAAAAGCATCACCATGAAGCTAAATCAGATGAACTTGATGAGTTTCAACTTGCTATTTTGAGTGGACAACCACTGTTCATTCACTTTTAGCACTTTGAAACTACATTTGCAAACTGAACTTCCATGCTTTGTAACTCATCCGTAAGACCACCTTGTGATTCCAACAAATCACATCAAACAACTGAGATATTCCAAGCACTGTCAAGACCTGACATCCGAGAGACCTTGGGATAGTGTTCTGCAATACGATTGTGGAATATTGTCTTTCAAGAGAGGTAGTGCACCTATGCACTGCTTGTGTTGAAAAGTGCCTAAAAAAACATCAACAAATCCCTCTTTTGTTGGGGCACAGTGGGGCATCTATGTCATCTTTATCTCAACAATCTAAAAATTTGCAACTCTTTGATTCAAAAGAAACTTGAAATGTCAAACATAAGTTTGATTTTCACCTATCATGAGCCCGATCGGAACACTTTACTCCCCAATCAATCTCTTGAGGGGGAAACCAACCATCTTTCAATCATATCGATATCAAATCATCTAATGAATTTTATTCCTAGACTTGATAGAAAATCTTGTTCAATCTATCAAATCAATCATCATTGGGATATATCATTCCCTATTAATGCTCATGTTATTTAATACAATCCTTGCATTGTTGTGAATCCTCAACAATGCCATCAATCAACCAATCAGATCAATCAACTTTAGCTTGGATATCAACATCTCAAAGAGATCATCCATATCCATTTTAGATCGTCATCGACATCAAAATCAACATTGGAATCAACATCAGTCTTTGAACCAATGCAATGAACATTGCTTCAAACAGGGGAAAATTGTAGACACTTAAAAAATGTCTCAATGAATCACAATTGCTAACTAACATCATTTCGTCCTAAAACCCATCCTCTTTTTGCTTGTTTAATTAAATAAGCTTAATTATTTAAATAAATGCCTCATTTTCACCTATTAATCTAATTGACCTAATTGGGTTAATTCACCCCCTCTCACACTAACATTTAATCTGATTTAATTAAATAATTCAAATTATTTAATTTTAACCCCAAGTTCTCTTATTTAATTAAATAACCTAAACTATTTAATTAAATATCATATTTGCATCTCCTTTTCATTAAATAAATCAATAATTTAATGAATATCCTTACATTCCTAATTTTGCACATTCAAATCTAGTTTTAATTAACTAAATTGCTAATTTGCCTCTCATCCACTTGCATAGGGAATATTCCAAAGGAATATTCTCCTATTTTTTTGGAAAAAAAAGGTAATAATTACTCGAAACAAACATTGAAACAAATTTTTAAAGTTATTGCAAAGTGTGTTTTTTTGCATGATTGTGAGCCCTTGATCTTTTCTTGATCCATGTGATATTTGATTCTCATCCATTGATGATAATCCTTGATCCATGTTTCATCCTCCTTTCATTTGTGACCATTGATAGATCAAATCAATCTCATCCATTGCTTTTTCATTTGATCTCCATTAAATCAATTATTTAATGAATATCATATAAATCCATTAATTTGCATGGTTAAAACTTTGTTTTAATTATCAAATTACTAATTCTCCCACTTGCAAGGGAATATTCCTCCTTTGCACATTCCTCCAAAAGGGGAATATTCCCATGGAATATTCCTTTCCCTTTTTGCACAATTACAACTTTGTTTTAAATTGCAAAGTATCCTTTTTCCTTAACCATGAGAATATTCCAAATAATATTCTCTCTCCTCCAATCATTTGAAAAAGGGATATTCTCACTTGGCTTCTTGAGCGAGCTAAACTTGTGACTTCTTGAGAAAGTTACCTTGTGACTTGTGTGTAGGTCAAAAGTGTGTTTGTTTGGAACAAATGAGAACC
Source organism: Sequoia sempervirens (assembly GCA_007258455.2). NCBI lineage: Eukaryota > Viridiplantae > Streptophyta > Pinopsida > Cupressales > Cupressaceae > Sequoia > Sequoia sempervirens. The sequence goes on from VDFB02250306.1 coordinate 42,986, forward strand.
CTTGATTAAATCTCATCTTACATTCTCACTCATTGATGAGAATCCATGATCCATGCCTCTTCTTTCTTTCATCCTTGACGGTTGATTAATATTTTTGATCTCAACCATTCATTTCTCATTTTCTTTCCTATAAATAGAACACTATTTGGAGGCAAATGAATCCATCTTTCAAATGCAAACTTATGATGTTCAATTCACTTACACTCACACTTATACTTTACTCACATTTATCATATTTTAGTTCATTTTTAGTTGCATATTAGCTTTAATCTTTCATTAATGTCTTCCATGATAACATAGATGCATACATTTAGCTTATTTGATATTTAGGATTTTAATATTTTTAAGCTTGCATACATTTAGAGTAGATTTGCATACACCCATTTCAATCATCTTAATATAAATCATGTTAAAATAGCGTGCATACTATTCATTTAGCTTTAAATCATGTTTTCATACACACCTATCAATGGTTTCATTAGTTTTCTTTAATAAAATTGATTGAAACAAGCTCATTATCCAAGGGATTGGGAAAGGGTCACCATTCTACATCAATGCGACACCACCCTCCCAATAGGATAAGTTTCAATGTCTTAGATTAGAGGGTTTTCAAGCTTTCATGATTTAGAATGTTGGTTTTAATGTCCTCTTTGTCTTTTTTTATAGTGAATGATCTTATTGGCATTAATGCTTAGTAGGTTAAATATGCCTCGAATTCGTATGGATCAGGTTTAGTTAACCTTCACTATGTCATTGGTCAAAGGGACATAGATCTTGTACTACGTACAATGTTTTTTCTTCTCCATTTGAATATCTTAGATCTTTTGTGTTAAGGTTTGTAGTTGAGATGATATGTCCAAGGGACCAATTATTGGTGATGAATCATATGTATTGTATTGTGGAATGACGAATGAGTTAAATAATGGATCTTGGTAAGGTGGTACAATTGTGTTGTATTGATCATATGGAAGATTGTTTGAATTGGTAGGTGGTGGTGTGAAGGCATTGTATTCACCATATTGATTTTGATTAAAAAAGTTATGTTGTGCAAATATTTTTTGTTGCAATCTTGTAGTTGTCATTGTGCTTGCAATTGTTGTAATTTTTGTTGTGTTTGTTGATATGTGATGCCTTGTTGAGGGGATGGAATGTGTTGTTAATATTGTAGAAGAATTTTTTTTTGGTGATTTTGTGAATTGAATGAAATATGACCTTTTTTGTTGATGTTTCCAAAATGAAGCTAAAAGACACAATTTTGTTGATGTTTTGAGTAATTTAGATATTTATTAGTTTAATTTTCATGAATTTTAGAGCATTTAATGTTTGTAAACCAAAATACAAAATCAGAAAAGTGTTTTGAATTTTATTCTTTTGAAGTTTTGAAAAGGCATCATTTTAATTTTTTGCAAAGGCATCAGTATTTGCAAAGGTATCGATGTTTGACGGTAGTGTTAGACTATCCAAACAAAGGTGTCACTATGCAAATTTCTATTTACTATGACAAATGTACCGTGATGTGAAAAAGTATCAATGTAAAAACAAAGGTGCCACTTTAATAAAAATGGAAGTGTCAATTTGTATAAAAGCACCACACTTTTGGGACAAATGCATCGATTTGTTAGAGGATGATCTTTAATTTATGTGACTTGACCTAGTTTTTTTGATGTTTTAATTTTGCAAAAACATAGTATACAATGTTCATGTAAAATTGACTTGATTAGGTGATTAGACGCTTTTCACATGTCCTTCTTCCAAAAGGCCACACTAAAGAGTGTCACAAGGTCTTCAGAAGAAAACACATCATGAAGAACAACCTATTTAGTGGTATTACTAGGATTATCCAACTATAGTAGGCTCACCAAACTTGCGTGTTAATCTGAATCCAAGGAGTGGGTAAATAGGGTATGCTAAGGTCATGTACCACCTTAAAGCCTATTTCCTTGAAAGGATTAGATCCTAACAAGACACCTTATTACCTCAACCAAGGACTAGACATGGTGAGTAACTTCTTGTGTTGATAGCACCACAATGCACCACTATAGAGGATGTTCAATAGGTCTTATAGGCTTCTATAAGAAAATGGTTCTTAGTGGATGAACATCCATGAATACCGTCAACTACTTAGACATCTCCTTGGGATCCAGAATTACCCTGGTTCCCTAGAAAAATTCGAGCATGCTACATGCACAAATCAAACAAATGTCACTCTCATCCAATTTCTATAACATGTCGAAAAACATCACTTTAGGTCAATCCCTTGGGTTCTTAATAAAGATGTATCCCAAGGCAGGCCTCCTACAAACAAATGGAAGAATTCATGTTGCTATTTCTAATCACCAAGATCACACTAGGTGTAAGGGGAGTGGATATGTAGACAAATCCTTGGACTAAAAAGAAAAATAAAATGCAAGTTGAAGATGTTTATCTTCATCCAAGTTCGCACTAGGCGCAGGGGGAGAGGATACCCATCTAAAACCTACCAATCATGGAATACAAAGCACTCACTTCATTTTAAGCATGCACCAAGGATCAAATATTTGGTTAATTCTAAGCACCAAATCCAAAGTGTGTAAGTTGAATTATTCTTTTTAAACCCAAAAGAAAGATGAATTTATTTTAAACCCAAATGAAAGATATAATTTGTGTTGTTCCTTTTATTGCACCAAAGTAAAGATGAATTTGTTTTAGAGAACACCAAACACCAAAATTTAAGTATTCCCGAGTTCTAAGCCATAGTGATCAAAATCTCTAGTTATGTTCCAACTCCAAGCTAAGTTTCTTGCAAAAAAAATTAGCCTAAAGAAATAAAAAACAACAAATGTTAAAGTGTTAGGGTTAGATGAAAAGCTAATTTGATGACCTCCTAACTTAAGCCCATTCAGTCGACAATATTCAGAGATTGAATTAAGCAATGATTATTTACTGGAAACTAATCTTCCCTAAGGTTGATGGAGCAAACCACATGACCCAATACAAGATGGAGAACAAGAAACTTTGCAAGAATAAATATTACTATTCAAGGTGATAGTATAAAACTCCAACGTGAGATGGAAAGCAAACAACATTCAACCTTGAATGCAAATAGCGATTTGATACCTCCCAATTTGTATGCAACGAGTGTGGAACATCAATGAATATCCACAAATGCTATATGATGCAACAAAAAGTTACGATAAACCACATAACCAACATAGCTAATGAAGCAAGATGATGGTTCAATTAGAACAGAGTAATTCAAGAATAGAATAGTCTCTTCCCTTATACAAGGAATGTATTAAACCAATGATGGCACGACAAAAACCCCCTGCTTACCAATTCTCCTACCAACACGCAGTTTACATAGACAACTACTTTCAATAACTAATTTATACAGAAATAATGTTTATTAAAATCAAATAGCAATACATCTGCATTGTTCTTATTTTCATTCAATTCACTCTTCTCTCTCAAGTCTATGCACTCTATCTCCCGCTGCTCATTGTACTCTTCCACAAACCATTCTATGTGTTCCTTGCTGCTGCACATCACCCTTAAATTGCTCTGCATCGATCTTTACCCAAACCTCATTTCCAACCAATCAGTCTCTCTTAATGGTTATTGGCCTCTCTCACAATCTATCAGCCTCATGCATTTTAGAATGGTCTTCTCCACAAAAATTGATTCCATCGATTGGGGACACACTGAGTCTTGCCTCCCGCTGTCCTTATTTTCAAAATCGTGGCCTCCTCTATTCTCTATTCTTTTTGTCTCATATTATCTTACTAATATCATTCTCTTACTTGGCAGCGAGAACACACACACCCCCAAATTGAACCATCCTCTCTCAACGTTCTTGGTAACTGCCATCTTACTGGCATCCAATAAGGAAGTAAAATAATTTCTTGCCTCCACCTAGAGCCTGCCAGATGTTTCCTCTAAAACCAAAGAGATGAAAAACTGAAAATATTAAGGAAAACAAAAACTAGAGCAAAACAAACCAAAACTTGTAAACTAGACCGATGCCTCTGCATCACAGTTTTAAATACGATAAACCCTAAAAATTAAGCTTATTGTTACACCTACAAAGGCATCACTCTATCAATGCCAATGTGTTGCTTTGTTAGACATAAGTGCCGCTCTGTCAAACAAAGGCAGTGCTTTATACTTCTGCAAAGGAGTCAAGAAGTTACAAAGATGTCACTATTTGCAAATGTGTCGCTTTGTCACCTATAGAAGAACATAAAATGTTAGAAAAGAAAGGAATC
>VDFB02250308.1:0-22431 GCA_007258455.2 Sequoia sempervirens
GTGCGCATTCTTGGCAACGAGTTATTTGTAATCTGCTGGTTTGAATTATCTAACCCTAACGGGTGCTCTCTGCATTGTTGTGTACTTGGCAAAAATTGAAAAAAATTGGCTCGGAATATTTCATTGAGACTCTTTTCTTTTTGCTTGCTCCCTTTTAAAGCGAGCAAGCCTACACTTTAAGATACCCCGAAACTATTTTGCATTTACCCAAAATCCATTTCCCATATTTTTTTTGATGATGCAATCTTTACTTGACCCAAGTGATTTGTTTCAACACTACCACCAGTTTCGATTTCACTTTTCACGTTTGAAGGTAGTTTGTTTTCCATTGCCAGAGAAAAGAGGAAAGTAGAAAAAAGCAAAAAACAATGAAAGTGTGTAGTCGACCCATGTAGACCCACTACAAAAAGCCAGTTGGGCCTCTAGAGAAAAGCCGAATTTATAGGACCATTGTTGTGCCCTGCACCCTAAACACTAGGGCCTGCTGCCTGCTTGTGCTTCATGCCTATTAACCATCTGCTTCGTGCCCTGCAATCTCTATTAACCCCACTATTCACATCATAAGTGCACCTCACCACCCGATTAGTGCCACCAAAGGCCTCCCAATTGCTTAGACATTAGTAGCTGAAACTCCAAGTTGCAGCCCCAAGAAAGTAAATATGGAGATGTGAGGATGAAAAATATGCAAGCAAATCTTATAACCCTCAAAGGATCTTGGCTTCGAATAACTATCCAATGAACAGGACATGTCAATGTGATAGTTGACAAAATTAAAGTGTACCCACTACCATCAAAGAGAAACAAGCCTACGTTATTTTGGCCCAATATATAGAATCTTCTCCAAAAATCATTCTTAGAAAATCTCATCACATTTAAGAAACTCTGGCATTAATTTTCCAAGAAAAAAATGTTAAAGCCCAGGTTATCTCAGAATTATAAATCCTGTATTAACAAGGTATTCTTCATTTGGCATTCGAAATTTATCTTAAATAAACACTTCATATTTATGGCATGTGTTCATGACCTCGTTCCTGTGCACGCAACAAGAATACCTTGCCAGCATTTCAGGCACAGGATAGAAAAATAGAGACTACTGGAAACTGAACATTGTTTCTATAATCATTTCATCCACATCCTATACATTTTGGAAATCTCCTCTTTAACGAAAGCCTTATGACAAGAGTATACATTAATATGCAGGATGGGTTTAAACTAACAGAAAAGTGGAAAGGCCATATCCAAGAAACATCTGCATCTAGATGAATGTCAGGAGAAATAAAAATAACAGTTGTTTGGAAAGATGGAACCCACATATACAAATTGTATAGCAAAACTCATAAGAAAAGAATTAGAGAATAAACCTTTCCAATTCTCACATCCACTGGTAGTTTGGCCAAATGATATCCAAGGGCAGTTAGCTCTTCGTTCCCTTCAAGTGCTCCAACCTGAAAAAGGTCATAAGTTGTTCTCAGTCATACCAAATTACAATCATAATCCAAATTTCTGAGTTAGCCAGTTACACATACAATGTGCAAGTTGACTTGTGAAGTTCTAATATTGACTGACAAAGTACAATTATGTTTGTAGAAATATGAACGAATTTTAACAATATACAAGGTAACACCTAGTCACACTACTTAGAAGGAACAGTGTCAAATTAAACAAGACCCCATACATACCTGTTGAAATGATAACTAATCACAAATGACAAAAAAATGAACTCAAAAGTGTCAGGACTCCTAAATACTCCATTTAAGGTACCTTAAAGAGGATTTAGGAATCTTCTTGCTAAATATAATTACAGAAAAATTATATCAGATCCTAAACAAAATAAAAAAGACAAGGAATTTGACTGCAAGACAAATGACATCACTGAGTTTTACAAAGCACCCAAGAAACAAGAATATCAGTTCATTCATTAATTGCTATCAACTAACCTTAAAGTTGCTGGAAAAAATCGTCTATAAATTACCTATGGTTGTGGACATGCATTACGCAATTTAGGGGCATGGGTCAATAGCTGCCCAACAAAAAAGCATTCTACAATCGAACAACAAACACATTTTTGAGAATGTAACACATACATGATGTCATAGACAATCAAACCTGGTGTCTTTCAAAGCTTTGTTTTACATATCTACTGACATTTTACAGGCGCAAAATACATATATAATACAAATATCACTCACAGTTGAATATGGTCTTTGCTTAAAAGTTTTTTATTTGGACTTGACCAAGTTTGATTCATGGACAGTAAAAAAAAATCTATGTACTTCAGCCCTTATTTTACTCAAAGATTATGAGACTTTTCATGCAGTGACATAGAAACCTAACCAATACATAAAGACACTTTCTTTTTCACTTAACCAAAAATAAAATTGATTTCACAAAAATATGGTGCTTTAAAGTCATTTTATTTCTGTAAAATATTAAGTTATATAATATTAGAAAGAGATTAATTTAATATCATCAAACAACCAAAGTAAGTAATTGTGATTCGAAAAGTAAATACCATAATAGTAGAACACTACTAGGATAAAAAAAACAATGATAGCTTATGAAAAATAACAGCAGACAACACATAAATGAAATCCAAATAAAACAAGACAGGTAAATGCAACGCAATTGAATCAAAAACAGTAAGAACTGAGTGCAAGTACAAATAGCTCTCCAAGAAGACGACCCTTCAAGCAAAGCATTGATGAAGATGCAAGCGAAGACAAAAGAAGAGGTGGCATCACATATTTGTAGAACAGTACTAGGGTAAAAAAATGACCATAGCTTATGAATGGTAATGGAAGACAAAGCATAAACAAAATGTAAATAAAACAATAGGGGTAAACACAATTTGATTGAATCACAAACAATAACAACTAAGTGCAAATACAAATAGCCCTTTATGGAGATGACCCCTCAAACACAAAGATGATCAAGACGCAAGCAAACACCATGACAAAACAAGAGCATTATCACAGATTTGTAGCGAAGATCAAGCCAAAAGAATGATCAACATCATAAGCTATGGAAAATACCAAATCTAATAATGTTCATACTCATAGTATAGTGTCTGTTAGCACCAAAACTAGTAGCCCTACAAATATTTCAATGGTCAACATTGTAGTTAGTAATTATGATATTTTGTCATGTTATCATTCCATGTTAAGAATCCTTCAGTCAAATCCCCAAGTTGTCAAAATCTTGGTCTACTTTTATCAAAGCTAACAATGATTGCAGGTTGCTCAATAGAGGAGAGATAATGAGTAAAGATGATCAAGCTCTTGAATTCCAAACCATCAGAGAAGGATCGAGGGAATGCCAAGAAATTTGGACCCAAATGCAAGATTAGTATCAAAGGGAATTCTTCTAGCACTTTGTCCAAGTGATGTATCAGTGGAAGGAAAATGATGATGTCCTATTGCACTTTTCAAATTAAGATAATTAATAGTATTATTTAAGTTGGGCCCAATAATTTCTAATTTTAGGGGAAACTTAATAATATTATAATTAAAATAAAAGGTAAACACTAGTATTAAAATAAAAAAGTATTTTTAAATAATTAAAATAAAAAAATAAAATAAAGTAAGAATTTAAAGTATTTTTAAGTACTTGGAGGGAAATTTAGGACCCAAGGTCCCAATTTGAAATGGTATATCAAAGAAGTGTCTATCTTCATTTGAGGATCATCATCGAAGCTATCATTTGCATACTACTTTCAGATTTGAGCATTAGTTCGATCTCGAGATCATCCAAGGACGAAAACCCTTGGCGTGTTCAAACCCTAGAGGATGAAAACCCTCCTGGGATCCATCATATTGAATCAAGGAAGAAAACCCTTGATTCCAATTCAAGTTGTTGCAGATTTTCAAGGTTTCAAGCATATTCTAGCAGCGACCTAGTGTGAGTTTCATACACTTTCATAAGGGAACCCCTATGCCTGGAGGGGACAATTTCTAATGCAGGAATCTGTTTGTCTGGCTTTATCATATTTTATCAGCGTGGAGAGCTTCTTCTAACTATCGTACATGTTCTAAAGAGAGAATATATATTATAATTAGTGAACTTGAGGAATCGCAGCCTTAGGAAATACTTTATTTGATGTACCATTTGTATTTTGGCAAGTAATATAATATGAAGTGGGTCTCAGCCACAGGATATTGAGGGTTTAATAATGCCGTACAGGTTTGCTGCTGCATTTGCACTTTAATTTGACAAAGGTTGCTTTCTAAAGTTATTAAGCTGCCGTCCTTTACATAAAACACAGTCCATGATAGGAGGGTACCATACAAAGGGAATAGCTGCCATACAAATTGATTCAAGTTGTTGTATCATTCCAGACTGATATTAACATTCTTGTGAGTTATATATTACTGTTCATGACCATTATATGCTGCTTCTATATTCACATTACTGTTTTCATCATCATCACAGGTGAAGTTAGGGATTTATTAGTCCTAACAGCTGCATATTTGTTGGTGTACGTTTTATCATCCACCGAACACACAGAATAAAATGTCCAAAGACACTCTATCCTCTCTTGAAAAACCACCACGTATGCTAAGATTGTGAGAAGATCATATGGTGATTCCAAGGTTTCTTTTGTCGGGTCTTGACGTGTGGATAAGCTCAATGGCCGTTGTGATTTGCTGGTAGTAAACAAGGGGACTTACGTTAAAGAACTTTTCACAAGTGTGGGACTTAGGCGGATTTATCATTGAAGGCTTCTCTTCACTTAGGACTTTCAATGTGGATCTCAAAAAATGGCAAAAAGAATAAGGGTTTAGGAGGTCTATTCTATGCCTAAGAACTTAAGAGACAGTAAGGACTCGGTGAAGGGGATAAACCACACTTTGTTTCACCTCCTGCTGGACAACATACGCAAAATGGGTGCAATCTTCAAGGGGTGTGATAATAATTTTCAAACCTCGAATGAGGCTGAAGTCAAGCTACAATTATAGACTCGGTCTAACTACATGGTGAGAATCATCCATTGAGAAGAAGAAATTATAGGCAAAATACCTTCACACCAGTGAATCAATACTGATCAATCTCTGTTAAGCAACCAACTTTCAAAACGAATTTCTATTTAATCATTTAATCTAATGAAGAAGATATACAACCTAAATATTTGTGTCTAAAGTTATTCAAAAGCAAATCATGCATAAGAGCTTTATTATTGAAATGATCTCTCAGTAACAATCTCATACTGTCTCCACAAATGAAAGTAAGAATCGCAGGTTTATAGAGTTGCAAAAATCAGGAAATGAAAGGGCCGAGATTAAAACAATATCAACGGCCAAGATTATTACAACCCAACCCTAATTAGGGTTGCCCAAAATAACATGAGTTATCAATCAGTGAACTATCAGTAAAGAGGCAGTGAAAGCTATTACCAAGGAGAGGCGTCCTTATCCTTCTGAGCAGCATTGCATTTGATGAACCTGGACACTACTGCCATGACCTCCTCCATTGTAACGGGTGGCAGCATGCTAATCCGGAATTCAAGTCCGTCCAACTTTTCAGCACATTTGGCAAAAGTACTTTCCCAATCCGCCTCCTGCTTCCCAAAATCATTTCGGATGGCTGAGAGTCTTGCCACTCTCGCAAAATCTTGTCTCAGAAATGGTCCAGTGGCCGAGAAGAAAGTCTCTTGAACTTTACATTTCAATCTCTCCAGCTGCATGTCGTTCTCCTGGACAATCTCACGGTCGAACACTTCTGCAGCTGTCATATAAATCGTCTCCTGAATTTCTTTGACCTGTTCTTCAATTCTAAGCCCATCCACTTTTGCCTTCTCCAAAACTTCTTCTCGTATAGTCACTGCCCAAAACCAGTGATGGAAATCATATGTTGCTCCTGCAGCAATCACCCTTCTATCAACCAACTTCTCCCTAGGAGTGCCTTTCAAGATCCTAAGGCTTGGAATAAGCCTCTCCTGCATGTCTGGAATACATTCCCATGTCTCTGCCATATCCATAAGTCTGGAAAGAAAAGAAGTCCGCACATAGGCAAGTGCCAGTTTTTCCATGAATGAGGCTGCTTCCGTGCCTTCGCTCACCATCCAGTCCCGAGCCTCCCTAGCTGTAACCATTTCGTGCTCTACATCCTTGGTCACTTCCTGCGATGAATTGAGGAGAGGAGCTGCCACATTACCCTGATCAAGTGGCTGGGTCAAATGTTGTATGTACTCCTTAAGGCGTTCAACCTCCTTTTTATACTCTTTCTTCTTAGCCACTTCTTTTTCCAATCTCGCATTGATGGTCGAGACAAAATTATCTAATTCCTCTACTTCTTGGCCTTTTGAGGTTGGGCTAAGATCTACAGTGGTTGCATAGCCTCTGAGAGTAATCACGATAAGCGGCTTGTCCAGATGCCTGATATTAACACTGGCGGTGTCTAAGTCCTTTGGTCGTGGGAATTTCTTGGCGGGGCTTCTTGAAACAACTGCTCCAACCGCACCAAAGAAATCTGCGATGTGTCTCCTCTTGAGCTTCAGGGTGGACAGATCTTCATTCTTTCTATCTGATGTCTGGAATGGTGGTGCCGCCATTCCCCATCTTCACAGACCTCTTCCTCATTCGGAACATCCACAACTTCTCTGAGAGCGGAAATCATTCCCTCCTCGAAGTCATTGTTCCGGACTTCCATCTCATTGTCTGAACCAAGTATTTTCGTGCCTGTAGGTGACGAGGGCTCCTCATCATCCAGCTGAATAGGTTCATCATTCTCTTCCTGAACTGTAGGAGGTACAATTATTTCCACCAAGGACTCATCTATGGAAACCACCAGCTCGTCAATGTTCCGAGATGCTGCCGAACGAGATGGTTCTCCCTTATATCTCTCCGAGCGGGTTTTGTGAGGTTATTTCCTTCCTTTTCTCTCCAATCTCAACCAAGTCCTGATGGGAAGCACCGGCATTGGAAGAATATGACTTTGTCTCGCTCAGTAGATCATACGTGAGTGTTATTCTTCTCTGCCTCATTTCTTGGACATGATGGTCAACCCACCACTGAGAGTACTTGACTACTGGCCTCAGTAGCGTTGCTAAGTCTGCATGCTCAGGTTCTGACCATCTCACGGGAGGAAGAGGTCGACTCTCCTCGAAGCGCGGATGGATATAGTTCCCATCATCATGCAACTGATCAGGTATTCGGCAAAATTCAATTGTCCTCATGAAGTCTACTGACATTCTGGACCATAATCTCCGCCTGACTTCATACTCATTAGCGGCATCAGCCCAGAAGTCTTCCAGTTCCACTTTGTGCTTGTACCTTCTCCCCTCTACTGCCCGAATATTATGATGTGGGTCAAAGTTGACCCTGGACTTGTAGGCTGTAAATGGGTACCACTGGATTTCCAATCTAGCACTCTCAGCTGCCTGTGAGGATGGACAAGATTCCAACATATTCCCAATGAACAATGGGAATGTAATAGATGCCTTCTTGGTTGGCCTCTGAATGTTCTGAATGTTCTGATATTCTTCTAGTTGCCTCAGGACTTCAAGCAAAACCATCCGATTTGTCGGATAAATGGGCAACTTATAGGGATTTCCAGTAAATCCCTGGATCCTGATGTATGTAAATTTTGGGAATTGGATGAACCAGGACCCATATCTACTGATTAGACTCTTCGCCTCATGACTCAACTACTCGATCATTTATGAAATTAATTACGATTAGCGACTAGATGCATCATGTGGCCCTACGAAATGAGACTTTCTCCTTAGTAGGAGTTGCGGGTAACAATCGTAAGGTTTGAGTTCATTTTCTCCACTGCCAACTTTTCCCTTGCAAGTTAGTCCTAGATACTTATATGATTTGGCCAACAAGTAGACAACATACGAGCTCATATGAAAAGACTTAATCTCTTCCAAATTGATCAATTGCTCGTGGAGATTGTCACTTATCATCCGTGACCAATTGAACATTTTCACGCCAGAAGTGATCTCGTCTATGAAGTAGTACATCCAGCTCTCAAAAAATGCACCCTGCGGGTTGCCAGCTATTATGTTCAGCATCAGTATGATGTCTCCAAAATCTTCTTTGAAGTTTGTCCGGCGAGGTCTTTTGGGAATCTTCTTTATTGATGGCTTAGGTTTGTCCAACCATGCCTTGTTAACAGTTGTAGTGCATAAGTCCGGTTGGCTATCATATAACCTCTTGGCCTCCTCCTTGGTCTTATAGACAGTCTGTGAATGCTCTAGGATGCCGAAGGTTTCTTGGATTGCCACCTCGCCTAAGTGTGCCAGAATTCTGCCATCCGGTGCAATGATCTGCCTCTTTTGAGCATCATAGTGGATAGCACATTCCACCATCAATTCTACACAATCTATTGCAGGCGGGAATCCAGCTGCCTGAAAATTTCGTTTCTGATCATCCGCCTGGCTATAGGTGTCGGAAGTCCATTATGTCCATACACTCTCTTTTTAAACTCATCGAAGTCGACATGTCCGAGATCGGTGTCTACTACATTCTTCCATTTTGAATTGATTTTAGTCTCCCGCTAGGCACCTTTGCTGGCGAACTTCATTTTTGCCGGTCTCTTTGATGATTCGCCCACAGTGGTCATCAACCTGCAGCCAAAAAATTAACATTAATATGGAGACTTTTTAAATTAATTTATTCTCATGCCTTGGACTCGAAAATTTACTTTCAGCTGGTTAAATAATTAAATTGTTGCGAAAAAGCAAGCTGAAAGTAAATGGATGAAGTTGAAAATTTCGCCAGAATTGAATCAACATGAAAGAGATAGATGAAGAATAGCAAATCAACTTGACTGAACATCAAACCTCAGTGAAGAACTGCTGGCTGCAAAATCAGATTTAAATTCTAATAATTTACAAGAAGTGCGCCCCTCTTGCACAGAAGAATTTCAACTTTCAACAGATAAATCTTTTCTTTTCCTGTGAAAATTCTTCCTCAGCATAACATTACTTCTCTCTCTGGAAAATTCGATCTTGCCTACTGAACAATTAATTTCCTGATAATTTCGAGAGAAATCAAATTTCTTTTCAGTTGTGTCTGTGAAAAATGAGTTGCTGAAACTCATTATAATGCTGAAGGATTTAATTTATTTAGCAACTACCTTCTTGTTTCTGGATCTCGATTTGTTTTCACTTGTTCAAACAGGCAAGTTTCCTTTATTTTTCGAAAAGAATCCGTCTCGAGCTTATCCGGGCAAATCTCATTGATCTTCAAAAATTCGATTTTTGCTTAAATGTTTATCTTTGATTTTTCGAATTTTGAAAGAAAACATTAAACATTTAATTAAATTCGACCCTTCCAAGTTTTAAATTCATGGTGAATTTAATTTTGCCCTTCGGATTTCATCTCTAGCCGGCACAATTTATTTTCTTCCAACTCTCGTCTGGCGAATTCGATTTTGTCCAAGGCATTTAAATTTCCGAGTAGTTGAAAATAAATTATTAAAATATTAAAATATTTTAATTTATTCCATTTCCGTTAGTTTTGGACATAGCTATTACAGTTTCTCTTTGTTTCTTCCTTCAAAGTGTGTTTCCGTTTGCTCTCTCAATTTAGGTCTAATAAGTCAAAACTAAACCATTCCGTCCCAAATGAATTGTTATGGGTCCTTATTTTCTTTGCCATGGCCGAACTTTAATTACCGAACCTATTTTCTTTACGCCAAAGTCAAATTTTCTCTTGCTTTCGGTCAGATTTTTCTGAGCCGAAATCCACAATAGGATGTCTTTATCGGCAAAATTTCGCGGCAATAAATTCATGTTCGCCCGACCCAAAGGCGATCTTTCTTTTCTCCTTGTCTTGTGCATTTTTCTCTGTACACTCGGCCAACTTTTCCTCTAGACATCCAAGACTTTAGGCAAAATTTAAATTTCTCTTTCACTTTTGTGCTAGGCACACTTCATTTTTTTCTTTGCCATAGCCTAATTTCTTTAGCACTTTTCCTTTCAAACTTAGCACTTAACCTCTTGAAAATGCATAACACTTAGCCAACAATCTCAATTTTTCATCCTTTAAGCCTCTATACTTAGGCAAAATTTCGAATTTCTCTTGACTAGGCACCACTACTTAGTGAAATTTTTAATTTTTCTCTTTCCCATGTGCCTAGGCGGACTTTCCAACCTATTGGCAAGTGTATGGCGGACTTCTTTGAACTCTTGCCACTTCCCTTCAAGTGTATGGCGGACTTTCCTTCCTCTTTGGACATACTTGGCGGACTTTGAAGGAGGCTAGGACAAGTATGGCGGACTTTGAAGGAGGCTAGGACATTCCTTCTTGAGTGCTGGGCGGACTTTCCTTAGTCTTTGCCATCCTTCCTTCACTGCTGGGCGGACTTCACAAGCTTCCAGACGTTCCTTCCTTCCTTCCGTCCCACATTTCAAGGACCTCCTTCATGGCGAATTTCAGACTTGACCAAATTTCCATGAATTTTGCTCTTTTTTTAGTTAATTTTCTGTGATTTTGCTCAGATCTGATTGATTTTGGACTGATTTTTTCCAGAATTTAATGTTTTTCAGTCTGATTTTCTCATGCTTTTTACTGATTTTTCATGCTTTTTACTTGCTTTTCCAGATTTTTCAATGATTTTTCAATTTTCTCTTTGATTTTCTAAGTGATTTTTCGATTTTTTTTTAACTTCTGAGTGGATTTTTCAAATTCGAGACCTTCCAAATATAGAAACTTTCTAAAAATAGAAAAAGCAAAACCCTAAAAAATAGGGAACCCTGTTTGGTCCAAAAATGCCAAAAATGAAAAAGCGAAAAAGCAAGATTTCCTAAAAAGTAGGAAGTCGAGTAACCCAATTCCAGGCGATCACCGTTTCCACAGACGCCGGCTTTCCATCAGCGTCACATAGCGATTCAAGCATGGATTATTATTGGCTTCGGGTAACTCGACAAAAGCTGACTTGAAACTCAACAAAGCCGACCTCCACCGAGGCTCCATTTACGGAGACAAAACCCTAAAGCTCAGCGGACAGGGAGTCCCCATTGGCGATGGGGCGATGTGTGAAAAGGTCACAACAATATTATACTGCCGTTTGTCTATGGTATTAAGGGGTTGATATTAGTATTCATTCGATACTGTTTGCAGCAATACAGTAGTAAACAGTGTCCACAGATGAATTTTATATGATTGGGCATATTGTTGTTTACATCAAACTATGAATGTTGATTACCATATTGTGCATTGGCATTATCAAAGACAGAGTTGGCAATAACACTCTTTTTAGTGAGATTTGATACCTATCTTGGTATTCATTTATTCTTTCAGTTTGCACACATAAGCAGAAAATTTGTCAAATCCTTAGATTAACCGATTAAGGACATCTCAGATGAGAGGAACAACATGGAATTGCCTCAAACTAACATTGAATTGATCATCGAATCCAAAGTGGCTAAGATCTTGCTGCCAATCAGTTGCGTTTCACTGAGTGGATAAAGGGGTATGTACTCCAATTTGGCTCAGATAAAAAAGAACTAGCAACCTATTGAAACAAACTGAGATGGTTACAATTATAAAATTGTAAATCAACCTTCAAATTTGAAGTTAATAATTTTACTATTTTTAAAATAGTAAACAATATAAATTTAGAGAGTTCAATAAAAATTAAGAAACTTACTTGCGATAAAAATTTGATCGCAAGAGTTTGGAGGTGTGGTGAAGGATGGCCATTGAGGTACCACCAAGCATGAGCATCCTTCCTATACTTGTCACGGAGAGCAAAAGCACTTTCACTATTGCAGGCTACAAAATCAGCAAGCTCACTTGTACCTAAATCCTCTGTTTCACAATCGGGGAAGAATTTATTGAGCGCTTTCCTACACCTATCACTGACCTTTGTACCTTTGTATGGCGGCACCCCTGATGGCATACCATGACTTTCATCACTATAAAATTTGGGAGTCAATGCAAATGCAAGTTGTAGTGGGGTGGTCATTTTGTTCCACCACTCAACACAAAGTGTTTGGACTTCTTTGAAGAAAGTTTCTTCATGATCTTGCTCTTTTTCATTGATGATGATGGTAACGTCCCCGATTTAAGTCAGCATATAATTTAATAATTAATTTATAGTTGCCATGGAAGTTAAAATATTAAGGCAACTTCAATTAATTATTTAATGTTGTTAAAGTAACTTAAGTATTTAAAGTTGAGAGATTTAATTATGTTACTTTAAAAAAAAAAAGAATTCTCACAAGAATTTAAATATTAAGTAAAAAAAAGAAAAGGAGAATTCAAGAAATCTTGGAGGAGTTACAGTTTGGAAATGAATAAAAGATTGAGAGACCTCACTTTTGCAAGAGCCTGGTTTTTGAATTTTGAAACAGGTTTAATTGGTGGACATGGTTCACAACCTTTCTGAGGTGGGGCGACAAAAGAAGATCATCTTCGGCGTTGGAAGACACGCCCAGGGTGGTGGCTGACATTCCTATTTCAGGGGTTGTACTGGTGTATTAAACTATAAGTTTAATTGAAGTTTGATATTATGATCTTCATGTTTACAAATCTTCTTCTTTGTGAAACAAATCCAATTTCAGTTTATCGGAGTTTTTTGTTGTATGTCTGGTTTTGTCTGAGCAATGAAATGGATTAAATTGTTGGGGTCTTCTTCTTCTCCGTTGAATTGGTTGTTGTTGGTGTTAAACTAAAATGGTAAAGAATTTCCTACGCTCAAAGAAGGACATTAGATTTAATATTATGCATCATCTAAGTTGAAGAAGGACGTTCTATATGGAACGATAAATAACTTGTAGGAGGCCAGTTGTTAAAAGCATGATGTGTTGTCAATATTTGGAGGAGTCGAGTCTCTACAATTCAAGGAATCAATATTTATGGAGGTCTTGAATTTAAGAAGGCTGATGATACAGTATCTGTACCGTTTGAAAAAGTTGGGAATTGAATCGTCACTGCTAAGTCTTGGCCATTGGACATTCTGTGTATTGGAGTCGATGAATTTTTGGCCACCTTCAAAGGAAGCTAAACGATTGTAAGTTATTGTTTTAATTAAATTCCAGAAATTGCTAAGTAAAGCTTCGGGAATAATATTTAGAGAAGGATCGTCAGTTGTTCAGGGGAGAGCCGCAAATATTCAATGTATTATCCATCATAGAAGAAATACCAATAACAGGTGCAGATTAATCAAATGGTGTGAGTTATAAAAGCCTATCACATTGAAAATGTTGTGAATATGATGCAGAAGTTGGTTACATTTAGGAGTCAGTACTCAAAAAAAGAAGCCATCAGGCAGTTTTTTAAAGAGTCGTGAATATCAAGAAAGGAACCGTCGCTTCCCATATTAGAATATTGAAGACTGTTGAACCTTTTAAGGCGCTGACAAGGGAGTCTGACGTGGAGTTGTCTTTCTTTTGAGCTGTCGGGAGTTGTTGTAAACTAATGCCACTTCAAGAAGATGACGGGAATATTCATCAAGTCGTGTGTTCCTAGGTCTTATTGAAGTCTACAACGAATTAAGATCATATTCCTTCTAGCGCTGAGGTGTACATCGAAATTGGCACGGAAAAAACTTAAATTAAATCTCTGCCTGTTTGGTCGATTTTGTATGAGACGGGCTTCAGAATTGGAAGACTCATTTAGCGTTGTCACAAGTAATAGACTGGGTTGGGCGCAAGTTTTATGGGAGAAGACCATTCTGGAGTGGACGTCACATGAGCAAGAGAATACGTGTTATTAGAAATTGATTGAACGCTTCTCTATGTCGTTTCATTCAAGATTTATGGGGTATAAATGAGGAAGACGTGTCTTGGGAAGCCTGCCACCATAACAAAAAAAAATGATTATTTATTGAAGACTACTACTTTTCATTTTAAAAGGTCGATATTGATTAAGGAGCTTTGGAGAAGTTTTTGAAGAGCCACTTATATTGTAAATAGACTTAGCTTGGTCACAAAATATGTTGGATGTGAAAGAAAGTAATGAAGCGGAATTTATTGGAGTTCAAAACAGTTGCTTCCTTACATTTCAGTGTTGCTTTATCAGGTTGGGATCATAGTTCTCATACTTTTGTGTTTTGTTTAAGTTTTCAATAATAAATCTTTGACGATTATTGTTTCTATGATCATTCCATTTGTTCGATAAATTGTCTTAATGGTTCAATAAGTTTCCTTGAAGTTGACGGATCTGAAAATATTGTTCCTTTTAGTTCAAAGCAAACTGTCTTCAACTATTTTATATAATGTTCATTCCACATTATTGGGAGGATGTGCATACTGAGATAATTAGAAAAATAGCCTGGTGATGAATTCTAGTGTAGACCATATTCAGAACAGCATACAAAGTGAATTGTTTGATGAAATACCTGAGCCATTGAAGTGGTAAAATCAAAAAAAATTATAAGCCAATTTAGGGTATCATATTACATTGGTATCAGAGCAGTAGATTCTACCATCCTGTGGATTCTTACATTAAATTTCAGTTTAGTTCATTGAGATCAGCATTTAGTCATTTCAACCTGTTGGGTAATACAGAATTGAGTTTCAATTTGTAGCATGGCGAAAGGGAATAGAAAATGGTTGGCCGGATTACTCCACGAATCAAGTAGTAAACTCAATAACCCATCTCAATCAAAGAAAGATGTTTTGGCCACATTGAAAGAAATAGAAGAGTATTTGATCATTGTTGAGCAATCACCTTCTAGCATATTGCATATCGCTCTTGTTCCTACAGTGACTTCTTTGGGTCAACACAAGTGGTTCAGACATGATGATGAAGAGGTAAGGTTGTTGGTTACTTCTTGTTTGAATGAAGTTTTGAGAATATTGGCTCCTGAAGTCCCTTATGATGATAACATAATGAAAGAGGCTAATGGTGGATAGCTTCCAGGGCTTGGGTGACGTCAAAGATCATCACTTTTGTACAAGGTTGCAATACTCAAAAACTTTTGCAAATATCAAATTGAGTAATCTTATGCTAGACTTTTGGATTGCATGTTTTGATTCACCAAATGTTTCTCCATTTCTTTGCTACAAACAGAAAAAAAACATGATTATACTATTGCAGCTATACAAACTATTATGGTTCAAACCATTGATGAAAGTGATGTTATTTTTCAGCCTATCATAACTTTGTTATTGGCTGTTACGAAGGAAGAACAGGTCACTTCTTCAGCTGCTTATGAGTTGGCCAAATATGTGCTGGAACAATGTGAGGAAAAACTGAAACCTTACATGGTTGATGAGGAGCAAGTGGATGAAAAAGAAATTATAACCGTGGAAGAAAAACCTTATGAGTTTAGTCCTGTCCTAACTTCAAAATATGAGGTATGCAATGAGGATGTGATTAAGGTGGTTGATTCTGAGAGCTATGATATAGAAGACAAATCAGAAAATTTATCAGTTGATAATAAAGTTGAGGTTAATTTTTTTACGAGATGATTCATGTGGTTTCAAGAAACAGATTGAGGAACAAAAAATTGGGAAATGTGTTGGAGAAATCAAGGAAACATTAGATGAGTTTGATGGTTTTTATACTGAAGCTGATTTAGAGCAACCTTTCAAATTGACAAATACAGAGTTGGAACAGCAAGATGATCATTTGGATATAGTGAATATAAACTTTTTTCAGCTTACTGATAACCCTCCTTTTGAGTGGGATGCAAGTTCCCCAGTTGATAACCAACTTTTTATGTTGGGAAATGAAACAACTTCTGATTCTAATGTTATGATTGAGGATGAACACAAAATATGGGATCCAGGTAAACCTACAAATTGGGTTGTTGAAATGGGCTTGAGGCAAAATCTCAAATTTGTAGCTGTTGTTCATTGCTTAATCAGCCAACACTTGATGCTTTGGTTAAAATTTTCAATCAATAAGGGGTTCATGTATCAGTGGAGGTTTAATGAAGATGATAACTCCGTCTTTGGAGAAGCTCCTTCAAACAAATTTTGGCTCACAAAACCTTTGCATGCAAGAAGTTTCCTTTATTACAGCTGTTGTTCTAACATTGGGAATCTGACTTTTACATATTTGTCTAGTGAGCAGATCAATCTTCAGTATTTGCAGATTTTGCGGCAATGAAATATGAATGTTTTTAGCAGTAGGATTGCAGCTGTGATCTTTACTGAGGTGTCTCGGCAAGTGAATTCTCATGGCACAAATTTTATTTTTCAGAGGGAATTCAGTTTAGGGACAAAGGTTGATTGTTATGAGGGATCACAAGAAGGGCCAATCCACATTGATAATGATGAGTTGGTTATTTTTATCAGAGTGGCGCAGCGTCAGATTGGTGGTCACTACAGGAGATTGGTTTGGGATCCTAGAATAACAATTGGTTTCGGATTGTCTCAAACTGGAG
Organism: Sequoia sempervirens; assembly: GCA_007258455.2. Lineage (NCBI taxonomy): Eukaryota > Viridiplantae > Streptophyta > Pinopsida > Cupressales > Cupressaceae > Sequoia > Sequoia sempervirens. Next base: position 16,288 of record VDFB02250308.1, read on the forward strand.
GTTCGTGGTTGTGCTATAATGTCCCTGATTTGAGTCAGCATATAATTAAATAATTAATTTAAAGTTGCCATGGAAGTTAAAATATTAAGGCAACTTAAATTAATTATTTAATGTTGTTAAAGTAACTTAAGTATTTAAAGTTCAATGATTTAATTTACTTTTAAAAAAGAGAATTATCACAAGAATTTAAATATTAACTAAAAAAAGAAAAGGAGAATTCAAGAAATCTTGGAGGAGTCACAGTTTGGAAATGAATAAAAGATTGAAAGAGATCATTTTTGCAGGAGGCTGATTTTTGGATTTTGAAACAGGTTTAATTGGTGGACGTGGTTCACAACCTTTCCGAGGTAGGGCGACCTCTAAAAGAAGATCATCTTCGGCGTTGGAAGATACGCCCAGGGTGGTGGCTAACAGTCCTATTTCAAGGGTTGTGCTAGTGCATTAAAGCATAGTTTACATACTCTCTTATTACTCTCTGAGTAGTTGAGTAATCCTCAAAAAAATTGCATGTTGAGTAATTTCTGCTTTTACTCGCGGACAGTATGCAAATGGATTTTCTCCCGTCAAATTATCGAGTAATCGCCAGTAGCTCGCAAAAAACCCACAAACTTGGCATGTTTGTGTGTGTATAAATATGTCTGTGTGTATATACATGCAAACATGGCATCCTGTGTATGTTTATGGATATGTATGTGTGCACATTGCAGTCCTAAGTATACACATACATAAATATCCACAAACATTTGCCAAGTTTTTCCCGAGTCAAAATTTTTGGGCTTGTCGAGTTATCTCCAATTCCGAGTATGTAAACTATGTGTTAAAGTATAAGTTTAATTGAAGTTTGATATTTTGATCTTCATGATTATAAATCTTCTTCTTTGTGAAATACATCCAATTTCAATTTATCAGAGTGTTTTGCTGTATGTCTGGGTTTGTCTAAGCAATGAAATGGATTAAATTGTTGGGGTCTTCCTGTTATCCGTTGAATTGGTTGTTTTAGGTGTTCAATTAAAATGGTAAAGAATTTCCTACACTTAGAGAAGGACATTAGATTCAATATTATGCATCGTCTAAGTTGAAGGACGTTGTTCTATATGGAACGATAAATAACTTGTAGGAGGCCAGTTGTCAAAAGCATGATGTGTTGTCGATATTTGGAGGAGTCGGGTCTCTGCAATTCAAGGAATCGATATTTCTAGAGGTCTCGAATTTAAGAAGGTTAATGATACAGTATCTAAACTGTTTTGGAAAGCCAGGAATTGAATCGTCACTGCTAAGTCTCAGCCACTAAACATTCTAAGTATTGGAGTCAATGAATTTTTGGGCACCTTCAAAGGAAGTTGAACGATTGTAAATTATTGTTTTAATTAAACTCCAGAAATTGCTAAAAAAAGCTCTGGGAATAATATTTAGAGAAGGATCGTCAGGTGTTTAGGGGAGATTCACAAATATTCAATGTATTATCCATCGCAAAAGAAATACCAATAACTAGCACGGATTAATCGAATGTTGTGAGTTAGAGAAGACCGTCACAATGAAAATATTGCGAATATGATGCAGAAGTCGATTACATTTAGGAGTCAGTACTAAAAATGAGAAGCCATCAAGCAGTTTTTTAAAGAGCCGTGAATATCAAGAAAGGAACCACAGCTTCCCATATTAGAATATTGAAGACTATCGAACCTTTAAGGTGCTAACAAGGGAGTCTAAAGTGGAGTTGTCTTTCTTTTGAGCTATCAGGAGTTGTTGTAAACTGATGCCACTTCAAGAAGATGATGGGAATATTCATCAAGTCGTGCGTTGTTGGGTCTTATTGAAGTCTAGAACAAATTAAGATCATATTCCTTCTAGCGCTAAGGTGTACATTGAAATTGGCACCAAAAAAACTTAAATTAAATCTTTTCCTATGATTAGTCGATTTTGTATGAGACGAGCTTCAGAATTGGAAGACTCGTTTATCGTTGTCACAAGTAATAGACTAGGTTGGGCACAAGTTTTATGGGAGAAGACCATTCTGGAGTGGACGTCACATGAGCAGGAGAATTGTAATATCCCTTGACAATTCTGACCTCAAAATGCTAATTAGAGGCTCAAGGAATATCGTCAAAGACTTTGCATACAACCTCTTTACTTGCTATTAATGTGTTTCAGTCTGATTATGCTTGCATGGAATAGTTTCAAATGAAGTTTAAATGTTTGTAAATAAACACTACAATGTCTAAGCAATGAACTAAGATGAAAATGCAATTCTTTGGTCCTTTCAAAAGCATATATATGATCTAGACATGCAAAATATGCACCTACAGCCAATTGACATTTCGTCAAATACTTGCAATGCAAACTAATGTGCATCTATAGCAATAAGGAATTATGTCAAACATTTATCATGCATCCTAATGATTGAAGTGTTTATCTACAGCATATGGCATTTAATCAAACACTTGCTATGCAATCCCTATGATGTAAATGTTGACTTTCAGCTAGAGACATTTAGACAAACAGTTGTCTTGTAAACTGAAATGAATACTAGAGCAAAGCACATAAGACAATAAATGATATGCAACTCCTTCCTTCATTCATATGAAGCATAGGCTGAGTACAATGATTATGATGTTTGCCAAGACTCTTAGTTTTACAATGCAATCTCTGAGTCTGAGTACAAATTGGCAGCAATTACACTAATCTATATGCTTTAATATGAATGCAAAGACCATGAAGAACCTGGTTCAAGAGGCACTAAATCTGACGAAGGAATGGCAGCCACCAAACAGTCTTCAAACATCTTTCTTAAGCTCAAATCATCCCTCTACATATGCCGCCCCTGCTCTGATATGAAGCCATTCACAGTAAATTATAAACAGCTCCAAACTGCCTTAACAAGCATCAAACATCATTGCCAATCCTCAAGGAGTGCAGCGCCCATGAGTCCTTGACAAAATCAATGCTAAATGAGACTTTGCAATTAAAATTGTGGTCTTCAGCTGTGCAACTCAGAATATATATATCCTGCAGAATCGTCCTTTGCAAAGACAAATAAATGATGCCTTAAATCTGCAAATACTCTCCACCCAACTGTCAATCTTTCACCTCAATCAATTTACCCCAAAATTTCAAACTTCTCAAATGCAAGAATAAGCTCCTCCAAAACATCAACAAGCTCATATGAAATCTTTATCTCCAAATTTGGCCAAAGGCCACAAAATTTGCAAATTAAGCACAAATTGAACTTCTGAGTGAAGCCCACAATTAGCAATAATTCAACTGATATTTCACAACCTCAAAATTGCATAACCAATGAGAGTTTTTGTTCCCAATGGCTGGAAATGGCAAAAACCCTAACTGGCTTCCTCACCAAACAATAACATCAAAGCAAATATCAATTCCTAGTCATTAGAAGCTTGGCTTGATCTTCTTTTATACTCTTTCAATCCATCTTCAAGAAGCTTATAGAAAATAATATTATTTTATTTTAATTTATTTTATTTCAGTGACTTTATGATATAATATTTTATTTAAGTCACTTTATTAAATTAATTAAATATAAGGTCACTTTATAATATTTATTTAATTAATAATCTTACAAATAATTAATTTAATTATTATCTCCCTTACTTCTCCAATCCAACTGAATCCAGAAAACGGAAACCATCAACTGAATAGATATCTGCCACAAAGGACCCCCCAACCATGCTCATTAGCCTATGAGGGTCAACTGATAGGCTAATCCTGCTGAAAACTAATGCTCACGAAAATGGGGACATTACAAGAATACGTGTTATTAGAAACCGATCGAACGCTTCTCCTTGTTGTTTCATTCAAGATTTATGGGGTATAAATGAGAAAGACGTGTCTTGGGAAGCCTACCACTGTAACAAAAAGAAAAATTGATTATTTATTGAAGACTGTCGCTTTTCATTTTAAAGGAGTCGATATTGATTAAGGAGATTTGCAGGAAGTTTTTGAAGAGCCACTTATATTGTAAATAGACTTAGCTTGGTCACAGAATATGTTGGATGTGAAAGAAAGTAACGAAGCGGAATTTATTGAAGTTCAAAATAGTTGCTTCCTTACATATCAATGCTGCTTTATCAAGTTGGGATCATAGTTCTCATACTTTTGTGTTGTGTGTAAGTTTTCAATAATAAATCTCTGATGATTATTGTTCCTATGATCATTCCAACTATTCGATAATTTGTCTCAATGGTTCAGTAAGTTTCCTTGAAGTTGACCGATCTGAAAAATATGGTTCCTTTTAGTTCAAAGCTCGTGTACACAGATATGGATTGCTTTGGGACAAGCAATCTCTAGGAAGGGAAGATTATAATGTCTCTATTTTCCATCCAGCTTCACAAATATTAATTAATTTAATTATTTAATGTTGCCTGGCAAAAAGTGCAATTATAAACGTAATATTAAATGATTAAATTAAATGGGGTTAGAAAGTGGCGTTGTGGAGATATTATAAAGTATTTTAATATCGCTTTATAAAAGGGTGGTTTGGCAGGAAAACTAAAAAGGTATTATAAAAGGGATGTGTGAGCTCATTTCCCATTATACGAAGATTATTATTATTTGTTTGGTTTTCAGGAGAGCTTAGCTTTCTAGGAGGCTTGAGGACAGAAACACTCAAGTTTCAAGTTCGAAGGATTGGACAAAAACCCAATTCCTTCCACAGGCGGATTCACATCAAGATTCGCATTTGGGTGTTATTGACTGTCGGAATTTTATGGGTCTTCTTCGAAGATAAAATTTTGAATATTCAGGTGAAATATCAGAATATAGGGTTTATCATGTACAAAGATTTTAGTGTTCAAAATTATAATATTATTGCAGGTCAAAGAGAAGTATTCGTTGCTTATTCAAGGGGGTCGAGAGACATGCAGACACCTCCCTTTAATATACCACAGCAATTAATATTGGAGGCTATTCATTGGGAGGAAGTGTCAAATCAGACATAGATAAATGAAGATATGATTATTGCTACCATAGAACATTTTGATGCCGCTCAAAAGCTGAAGGTAAATGAAGATATGATTATTGCTGCCATAGAACATTTTGATGTTGCTCAGAAACTGATGACAAGTTGTTGTTGGAGGGCTCCGAGAACATATAAGACCCATGGTAGAGAACTTCACTTGCAAAGTTTCAGGCACTTAGAGAAGCGTTGGGGGTAATGAAATCTAATTACCTACAGCTACTATCAGATAGAGATCATCGTCTCATGCTTGATGGGATTTATTATGATGCACTAAAAGGGAAAGAAGTGGAAGTTGATAAGCTCTCTCATGAGCTTAAGGTTACCACAAACTCCTTGAAAAGCACTCAAATGGCCCTTCAAGAATCAGAGGTCCAGGTTGATGGGCTTCACTTGGAATTAAGGTTGGCTCAATTTTCATCATCGACTACAAAAATTCAATTGTCTATGACAACCATATCTCGTGAGGATGAAGGTGATACTCATGATGTGAGTGAAGTGCCTCTTGTGTTGTTCAAGCATGAGGAACATTCAAATTTGTGTGGGCTCAAGGAGTCTTCTTGTGTTGAAGATTCCTATAAGAAGTATGAGACCACCTTGATTTCAGAACGGATGACTCATGTCATGGAGTCACTTGATGGAGGTTAGAATGTACTTGATTCTGAGAGGTATATGCTCAAGTCCCAGATAGATTATGGACTATCATATGGAGTTATGCACGAGGGCAGAAGTATTCCAACCCCAAACCATTGGCTTCTACCCTACATTGTTGGTAGAGGGCTGTCCTTCCTTATTGGTCATGGAGTTTTTAGGGTACACCTTGAGGACAGCAACTGTTTGGATGGATAGGAGAGGCTGGAATCACCACCTGGGTGTTGGAGGGTGCTTTGATGATGAGTTGTTGGAGATACCTTATTCTCCATCATAGACATGATAAACAGATTGCATACTATTATTTTGATTTAAACCAGCAGCTTGGTAAGGGCCGGTATGTGTTTCTATGCGCCTATGATGGGCATCTTTCACATCCATAGGAGACCACTCAGAGTGGAATGGATAGTTGATGATGTGGGCACGTCAATCTTAGTTACAATTTCAAGCATCACTAGGGGAATGACTGCACAGAAGGATATGATGGAGACACATGGAAATGAACCACTTTGTCCATC